>JANSTT010015663.1:0-68026 GCA_026745375.1 Platyura marginata | reverse complement strand
AGAAGGGAAGGAAACCTTCATCAGATTTGTCTTGTTAAAAATGATTGGATCCTTTCCTATGTAAAAGTCAATTAAGCTTAATTTGTAGAGATGTTGGAACAAATTAATATATTTGTTAAAGAAAAGGTGAAAGTAAATTTTAAAAGAAAAATACAATTTTCTAATTGTTAAAAAAGAATCTTAAATCGTATAATTTAACGTAACAATTAAGAAAAAAATCTTGACCTATTAAACAAAAAATAGAAAAAAAACCATTTGGTTATACATATTTACCATAATTTTATTTTTTTTCCCTATGTTCTTAAAATATATTTTACGAATATTGACTGACTTGACTATAATCCACTAAAACCTTTGGTGTTTTCAATTTTCTTATTTATTGTTGAATTTTCTGTCTTTTTTTTTTTTTTTGGGCGACTACAATACATTTGTATTCCGAACATATTGACATGTAATAGAGAAATATTATAATATATTTGTTAACACACTCTATATATTTATATATGCATACACTTACTTTACATACAATGCCAAATATTTGGAGTTTCGAAACAAGGGATGGAATTCAAGCAGAAATATTTAAGCGTGCCGACAAGAGAAAGTTTGATGTCTATTTATTGAAAAGTTTAAATTTGAATAAAGGGGAAATGGGCGTTCAAACGAGTTCCTTTAACACTTTATATTGATATTTTACTTAAGCTCTTCGATGCTTTAAAAGCTGTTATTTTGATCCCTGAAACCAGCTTTTATATGGATAATGAAGTATAATCAGTGAAAATTGTTCAACCGTTTCATATACCGATTCAATTGAGTTATATACATACACATATAATATTCTTTTTTAATTAATTAAATTACTCGTCTTGTTATTATAATTATTATTAATACTGATAAATACATTGCCTACTTATGAAACCAACATTTATGTTTATTTTGTTTACTACCCCTAAATAATTAGTGAGATTTTCTCTAAAGTAGCTACTTACTTATTTTAGAACTATGTAGTATGTATATAATAATAATAAAGTATGTGTATAATACATACATACATACATAATTATGTATATTAAATGTACCTAGTTACTGTTTGAATTTGGTTAACAAATCCTTTAGGGAGTTAAGCTCGTTAACATTAAGTAAGATAAAATAATTTATTTAAATTTACAATAAATTGGGTTAAAAAAATATGTTGATCCTCATTGCAGTACTTTAATATATTAGCAGTAAATACAAAAAAGATCAATTTTTGTATACTCCTTTTCTCATTGTGGAACTTATACTATCTATCCGAAGAGAGGACTTTACAACCACGGTTTTTCGACAATAATGCAGATATGTGCCAGTAAAAAAAAGTCATATCGCACCCTCTCTGTTCAATAATGGGCCATTTTGAGATAATTTACTTTCAACATTTGACTCATAGATTTTCCATTTTTTTTTGTTTATAAATACTGAGAATCATGATGTTTTTTTTTAAATTTTTGTTAAACAATAGGTATATTGTATATTTTGCTAAAGAATTTATGAAATGTGAAAATAATTGAATAATTACGAAAAATATCATAAAATCAACATGTTTTAAGCTACAAAAGCAATAAATACCTCATTTAAAGCTAGGATAACTTAGAAATTTTCTTAACTCAGAAATTTACTTTTTTGAGATGTCTCACTATTGAAATGGGAGTGCGATATATGGGCTAAATCTACAAGGGGGGATAATTTCCAAGAACAGTAATTTTTTAAGTATTCTTCAGTCCGAATTGTAATGTAGATTAAATTTATTTATTTTATTTAATAATACTGACTTAATATTTATACAAATAATCAAGACTTTTTATTTTTTTTTCAGGTAAGTTCTTAACTGCACGAGAATTTCAATGAACTATTGTAAGTACCGTTAAGTATTTCTATTTTTTTAAATCTGTAATTTTTTTCTAACTCCAATTATCACACAAATATCTATATTGAAGCATCACGTTTTTTTTAATTGCGTAATATATTTTTACAATTTAAGAAATTCATTAAAAAGAATATTTCATTCCAAATTATATATAAAAAATAAATTTCTGATTGAAAAAAGAAAGAAAAGAAAATTGTTATTCCAAAAATTTTCTATTTATCTTAAATCCTTTAGAAATTCTCTTCCAAAAAATATCTTATCAATTCAAATTGCCTTAATTTTGTGCAAAAATTTGTTTCACAAAATAGTCCTAAGCATGAAACTCATTTCCCATTGTCTGGGGGTAACCCAAAAAAAAAAGAAAAACATATTCTGCCTCACAAACAATTTATTTTCTTAAAAAAAAGTTTCATTACGCTAAGCTCTCATTTGAAATGAATGAAATAAACGAAAAATAGGAATTTGTAAAACTTTTATAAAAATTATTATGTCTGAACATTTTGGGCAATATTGCTCGCAAACATTCAAGCACCGACATAATATCGCATTTCTCATAACTCTATGGGGAGCAAAGTGTGTTCCATTATTGTAAACCATCGAAACGTCTCATATACTCGTAAAACTGGAAGGCCAGAACAAAAGTAAAATAACCTAAAAGATAAACACATAGCAAGAAAATTCCGGTTTTTTGTTGTTGTTGTTGTTTCCATCATTTTGTGTAGAGAAAGTTTCGACGGAAGGGTTTTTTTTTTTAAAAAGATATTTTACTCATAGCAAATAAATAGTCCCCTGCTGAGCACTACAACACTGGCGATTGTCTGTTACCATTTACAACCGAGAAAAATCTCTGTATTGCTGTAAGTGGAAAGACAACAAATAACTAATAAGTTTTCTGTTTTGGAGCAACAATTTCTTCTTTTTTTTTACTTTCCTGGAAGTTGTATTAAGCGTTTAATGATGCTTTAGTGTATGTTGTTTGGATATTTTCTTTTAATTTTCTTGTGTTTGGTACTTTTATTAAACTTTATTAATTTTCTTTTGAAATTTTGTAATGAGCTTTTCTATAGACTAAAGTTTTCCAAAGAGTTAAAAAATGTTAAAAACATTACCTAGGTTCTGTACCACAGTGTAAACACAAAACAAGCGATTGAAACTTATAAACTGAGTATGAACTGTATTTATTTTTTTTAATTAAAATTTAAATAAAATTATATTCAGCTATTAAACGGTAATTTCCTGGATGACAAAATGGATGGAAGAAAACTCATATTTTAGTCTTCAGAAAATTTCTTAAATAGCTTTTCTTGAGAATAAATTTTCAATTAAATTACTTTCAGTTAGACGCATTGTAAAGATGATTTGTAACTTTTTTTACTCAATGCCTACAGATCAAAATTCAGATCTTATTCTTATCATTTCATTCAAAACTCTGCCTTATCATCCTGTTTTTTCTCAGAGTATCCATAGGGTCTACGAGCATTGGTTTAGTTTTGTATGAGTTAGTAAAGAGCAATAGATGATAGTAGACCTCTGTTGAAGTTCACAGCATTTCATAGTAGACTACTACGACTAGTTTAGATAAATAAAGTTTTATTAATTAATGTTTATATACGTCCTATTGAAAAGCTCAAAAATTGTTTTTATATTTCTTTTAAATTTTTTACCGAAATTTTTTACATTATTTTCTAAGATTTTTAAAATATTTTGATTTCTTTGTTAGTAATTTTCCAATTTATTACTGTACAATGAAATTAAATCAACATTTCTTCTAATATATTTAAATATGGATGGTATTATTTCAAATTTATTAATTTTTAATTTAATTTTGAAAAGAAAATTGGTGTAAGTAATAAAAATATTCGTCTAAGAATAGATTTTCATCTAAAAAACATGTTTTATTAAATAATTATTGTACAGCAATAAATAAATTCCCAAATTAAAGTTTTTTTACAAAAATTTTACATTTAATTAACATTCATTTTATATTCTAACATACAAAAAAGTTGATGGTAATTTAAATAGAAAACATATTAATATTATTAATATTAAAATAAAATTTAACTTAAGTGGAGTTGTTAATTTATTTTATAAATTATCATCAACTTTTATTTTATTTTCGATATAAATGCATGATTTAAAAATTTATATGTTGGTAATTTGTAAATTAATTACAATTGCTAGCAATTAATTTTAATAATTCCATAATTTAAAAAAAATACTAATCAGAATATTTTTGATTTATGCGTATAATTTAAAGTCAATAAATTAAAAGAAAAACTTAAATGTTTTTATTAAAATTATTAAATTTCTGATTAGTAATATTTTTTTTATAATAATACTTTAGACTACATTTTTATATCATATTATTACTAACACATTTTTAATATTTTTTAAATATATTTCAGCATTTTTTTAAACTTAAAATTAATTTCTTAATTAAAGTGATTTAAACACAACACTAATCATATTCATATTTCATAATCATTTATATATTTTAATTAAATATACAAATGTACTCGTAGTTAATAATTACTAAACTTAAGTATATATTTTTAAGAGCTCAAAAACGAGCTTTTTATGAACATCAAATATTAACAATCAAGCGTTTATTAACGTAATCATACGATTCGTCTAATGAATTAAAGTCAATTTCTGGCGTTTTCTTAAATTAATCGTTAAAAATCATAAAAAAATATTTTTAATGTCATTTAAAAATAATACAAAATGCAGTGGACCTATAAGAGTGACTGACTTATTCAATACAATATATTTCAGATGGATTAAAATATCCTGTCCGGACAAAAGCTTTTAAATTATTTTTTCAATGCAAACAAACGCGGCCCTACAAGTCAATTAAATCGCAAGAACAATAGTTATTCGAAGTAATTGTGGAAAATCCCTTGCATTTTTTGTTTAGTGGAGATTTTCTATCCGCATTGTATATTTAAAGGGGATTTTGTTCGGTTTATCGATTTACAATACCATATCTACGTCAGTTTTTTTTTTAATTTTATAAATCAGATAATCAACACTTGATTTAATGTGATATTACACTTATTCTACCTGTATTGCCCTCCATTGTCTATAATGAAACATAAATCCATTTATATCATTTATCATATAATTTCTAATAAATTGTTCATCGATTAAATCGGAACTGATTAATTTCATTTTCTACTTTCATCCGGTTCGTCCACACAATTTCTCTATATTAGCTAACATCTCGCATTTCCTACAGCAATTCTTTTAATATAATTTTTTTTTTCGATTGCTGATAATAAATGATTTATATTCTTGTATAATAAATCAATTGACTAAAAATGCCTGGCAAAAAGAATCGTGCAACAAAAATTTACAAACGTGCGGCTTAGTACGTAAGATACCTATATATAGTGTATAGTACATATAGGTATATATATATATAAAATCATAAATTGGTATCACACCTTTGCAGCTCATTTGGTACAAACCATCTCCAAATGATATCCAAGGCTATAACTATGTGTATAATATGGGCTTCATTCCAATCCGATACAAAAAAATAATATAAAATATAAGTTAAAAGCCACGAAAAATGTTTGTATTTATTTAATAGTGCAGTGCAGAAGGAAGAAAATTTTGGAAAATGTATCTATCTACATATGTATATGATACCTTTCTATATACAGAAAAGTGCAATGATTCGATACAAAAAAAAAATATATTAAATTTTATTGTTAACCAATGTAAATAAATCAATGTTCAAAATTGTATATGCAATGTTCAAGTACATATATATACATTGTAGGTACTGTTCGGGGGTGAATTTAATGTTTTTGTTGGTTTAGAGTGTTGTGTGGTATATCTATATATTTATATAGATTGTATAATTTACCTATGTATGTATGTACCACCCTGCGGGCTGTTATGGGCTTGATTTTTTTTTTTTTTATCATTTTTGCATTTTATTATATACGAAACATTAAATATACAAAATGTGTGATATGCATAAATGCGGAAAAGTCTATTGATAAAATATATAGATATGTATATTTTCCAGCCATTTGTGAAATATAGTATTTGATGCTGTGCCTCGATGCGAACGAACTGGAGTGATTATTGCTGAAGGAATACGTGCTCAGGTTTGAAATGTCATTTTAAACAACCACGAACACACAATTCGTTGAGTAAATATCTTAAACTACTTTTCTGATCCTTTCTTGTGCTTAGATGAAAATGTCCTGGAATTTTTATGTTCTATTTGGGGTGTGTTTCGAGTTCAAGCTAATGACTTGGAGTAAATAAATTATTATGAAGGGAAAATATTAAAAATGAAATTGGATGATTGAGATTTTTTTTTCTTCATGAAAAATTAATCAAAAAGTCAAGGTTGATTTTTCTGAATACCTAGTTGTTAGTAGATTCCACATTTACGTGTAATGTACAAAGTTAAAATAAATTGGAAGCGAGGCTAGCAAAATATTTATTATTGGGGTAGGTAATTTTTGGTTTTTTTTTAGAAATTTACTTCGTTCAGTTCGACGTACTTGTACAGTTGTACATATATTGTAATCGTCGTAGCCAATTATTCCTTCTTTACTGGTTTTTTATGAATAATTGTAACTTGTCTATAATTTACCTCGTCACTTTCCAATTTTTCACAGACGGCGCCATTTGTTACAGTTCCTGATTGACTATTTAGAGATTTTAGATAAAACATCTGCATTTCTTCAATATATGCTGAAATAATCTGAATAAATTAATTTTTAACCTACTTTCGGCTTCCTTTTACTTAAAAGAATCTTCACAATTTTATCTACATTTCCAATATTTTAAAAATAATTATTTTTCCAGATTTTTAAACAGTGTATTTGTGTTGTTTCTAGACAGTTTATCATGAAAATCTATCAAGAAAAACATACACGTGCTCTTAAGATTCAAGATTTATCATTATCTGATCTAGTGTTTATTATAGAATAACACTATCTTATCCTGTCTATAAAAACGGTAATTTGTCATCGTATTATTTATTTCTGTTGTTATATATCATAAATGATTTATGTCAGAATGAAATGTTTTTTTTTTTTTTTTTGTATTTAACTCTCGTCCAAAAACAGACCAAATCACTATTGAATATTTACAGAAGCTTTAACATCACTGATAACTGTTATTAATGGCAATGGGGTAGAGTTTGGGTAATATTTTATGGTGGCAACAAATAAACCACATTTTTGCCTGTACAAATGTCATAATAAATAATTAATGATCATGTACAATTGTACATACATATGTATGTCATGTCGATAGGAAATTGAATTACATAAGAAACCAGGAATATTTGATACTTTATTTTCAATTTACACCACCGCCCCAAAAAAAAAAAAAAAAAAAAAAAATAAAAATAGAGGCGCATATATTATTCCACATATCATATATACACATATGCATAATACTATGTATGTACATTGGTATATGTATGTATATCGATATAGATATATTATGTAATAACTATTCATATTTATCGCAATATCTACATATGTATATAAAATATATATATTGATGGATCCAATATAGCATAAAATTTCCCATTTCACCAATGAGCCACGTTGAGACATAAGGATATTTTGTCATTTTCTTTTGGATAGGCAGGAAGACAAACGAAAAATAAATATACCAACAGGGAATGAAGCGACAATCGAGTACCAAGTAGCAATATTACTGAAATATTGAAGAACGAAACCAAATTTGATATGATTTATTCATACAAAAAAAGCGGAATACAAAAAATAAAAAAAAAAAAAAAATTCCCTTTTGTATATGTAGTCCATATGTAAATGCCTAAATTCTCCCCATGGATATATAAAATTATTGCATTTTGTCTGACATATGTGTATTTCGCATAGATTTGAATTTTAAGTGGGATAAATGGTATATTTTCAATGACATCAATATGTGCACCAAATTTATCAAAAATAGAAAAAAAAAATGGTATCGAAATTTATAATTCTATGTTCGTCTACTCGTACATACTTTTTCATTGACTATAATTTGTTTGCTATCATGAAAATATCTGCCATAATTATAAATAAGTGAAAATTTATTTGTGGATAATCAAAAATATTTCTAAATCGTTTTTGAATGCAATATTTTGTATGTCATTGATTATATAACAAAAAATTTTCTTCACATCATGGTAAATCATTTCTTATAGGAATTTTATACTGAATGGATTCACCGAGAATTCTGTTTAAAAAAAAGTGCAATCTACTGAATTAAAAATTTATTTTTTCTTTTATTACTACTATTTTAAAACTAAATTTTCGGTTTATCTTTATACTTATATTCTATTGATTTCTTATAAATAACATAAATCAAAAGTTAAGTAAAATGTCTGATGATATTGTCTAGCAATATTGAAAAAAAAAATATATATATATAAATAATATGAACTGGAATTGTATGAATTTTTTACCTGAAAGAAAAAGAAAAAAAATACTTGATCTTTTAGGAACAGAAATATAGAGAGGATATTATTTTCTTCATATTGTACTGATTGAATTAAAGATTTTTCAAATCAAATACAATATATTGTGCTCTGTCTACAATAAAGTTTTCTTTCAAAATCTACCTACATACTGATCTTAAAATAAAACATGAAAAAAAAAGAAAAAAATAATGTGTTCTTTAAATATTTAACAAATGTCAACGAAATAAACTAATTGAAAGAAGTGAAGCATAATACAACTCGACTGATTATTTGAATTGTTCACAGATGGCTGTATGAAAGTCAGTCACGCGTGACATTTTTTATGGAGACAAAGTACAAGAAAATTCAAGAACAAGGAACGATTTTCTTCTTGATATCCATAATAGAAAAGGGGTCTTGGTATGATGACGCCCTAACCCCCTCCCCTCCTTTAAGAAATTAACTACTCGGGCTGGTTTGATATTTTTATGGTAGACTTAAATGGTAAATATTGCCACAAGCAATGTTATAGCGCAATTAAGATTGAGAATGAACGAAGAATGTACATATATATATATATATATATATATATATTTATATATTGTACTTGGTATAGTAGAGTTATGTGCTCTTTATATGGAGTATTATTTTTCGTACGACAGTGATACATTACAATTTGAATCATTTTTGTTGTTGGATGATGAGTGATGACTGACGAAAGTACTTAGTATATGATATTCCAACTAATGTATGTCTAACATATCTTTAACTTAGAGACATAAAAACAGTAAAATTTTATGTGCAACCTATATTTGTACATAACTGTGATGTAGAATTAAAAGCTTTCAAAATATTTAGTTATAGTTATGTAAATTATTACTTAGCCTTACTTATCAATCAAATTATTCTCTGCCGGGTAGCTACACAACACACTCTCTGAAGCTCTATTTTTACTTTTTAGTTTTGAAAAATGTGAATTTTTATGTTTTCTCTCACTAAATAACAAAATCTCGAAAAAATGATAAATACATCATTTCAGGGGAGGGAAATGGTTTTAACTTACATTTTTTTAAGTTAAATGTGGAACTCGGCTGAAATTTATTATACCGATTGAAGAGGGATATTGGGAGGATCGATAGGAGGGGCCCCATGACCAACGTTTGTTTGAGGAGTTTGCGGCACTTGCCCCAGTTTCTGTTCGTTACCCATTGCCATAATCCTCGATCCTCCCTTACAATATTTGACCTATTCAACAATTCCTATTGTTAACAAATTTATACCGTCCATATAATTTTTAATACAATTATTTTTAGTCTATTTTATCTATTTAATCTGTAAACATTCAACAATAAATATTATAAAGTAATTCACCTAGTGATTTTAATTATAACTATACATCTATATTCCATCTTGGATAATAGTTCATTATTCTTGGGCAGCCAACTTCGACTTATTTCAAGGGTGTTTAAAGTTAAAAAATAAAATCCATCCGGGAAGGGGAAAGTAGAAAAAGATGTCTTCTTGTTGCATACCCTATGCTTCCATTTTGCTATCTGTCCTTCCATTTTGTTTTGACAGTATACATTGTCGGAAAATTTTATTTTCTCCCATATGATAAAATGACAAACAACCAACAATGGATAATTCTAATTACATTATCGGTTTAGATGACCGTTGTCACTATTTTTAACATCTGAAGAATAAAATACTTTAATTAAGTTGTTCATTACCATAATTTTCTAGTTTTCTACTATCAACATAAAATATAATTAAAGTTTTTGAAAAGTTTGTTTTTAACATGTTTTTCATTATTTTGTTGTACATATCAAATTGTACTTTGCTGACAACACTGTCGCTGTTAAGTTTCGCTATTCAAATGGCAATTGCAACATGTTGTTTTGCATTACTTTTGCTTATAAACAGAATACCGAAACAAATATCCATAGGTATATCAAAAATAACTATACATATACATATATATGTATATATATAGTAATAATATGATATACTTGGTTGATTTTACCATGAATATACTATCCCAGTATACGTTTGATCATAATATATGAATATCAACAAATCCCAGTCCTTTGGTTGGTTTTCATAACAGCCGACTTTTTCACCACCGTTTGCCACCCTTAGCAATATGCCGGAGGGAATGTGCAAATTATTTTTTAAATATTCAAACGGTCGAAATTAAACCGTAACTCAATTCAACTTTACCAGAGACCTGTGTTTAACTTGCACATGGAATGAGTGCTTAGAGATATGTATGTCTGTATGTATGTATATTATGATGTGTCTGTATATACATATAGTATAAATATATACATATAGAGGGATTTGGGTACGTTCTACAGAGCTAGAAAAGTGGTATGAAACCAGATAGATTTTTGGATTGAACGTCGCAAAATAATTTTGTGAAAAACAAGAATTAACTATTGGAAAATGTGCTTGCGGCAAAATGTGGTTTATATTATCCGCTGCACCCCATTTAAAATTCTACACAAAAGGTGTAGGTATACATTATACATACGTACAATACACACACACATACATACATACATACATGCATACTATATGTAGATAGATATAGATTTGAATGGGGCTATACATTGATATTAAATTAGATTGAAATGTTTGCAATTATTTTACTGAACACTTGAACACTTAAAAGCTTTAGTCAATATAGACACACATTTGTTTTTAAGCGTTGAAAATTATTTGCATTTCTACCTGACAGGTTTTAGTGCGGTGAATTTCACATTATGTACCGACAAAGAGTTGCAGAAATATCGACCAACATTCCCGTATAGATTGATAATTATTAGATACATATGAGTTATTAACGATTCACTGGCAATTTATTATGGGACCGTAACAATTGAAGGATTTTAGGGATAAAATTTCCTTTTTATAATCTCATTTTTCACAAGAAGTTGCGTTGTTTTTGTCGATTCTCGACTGTATTATTTTTGGTTTATCGTACGACATCCAAACAAAGCCAGGAATGTCGTCAATTGTTAAAAGAAGAAATAATAATATAATAATAATGATTTTTAATGTTCTAAAGGAATGTGAAAAATATTTTTTTGTTTTTGGTAATTAACGTCGAATGATAAACCAAAAATCTTGCTGTTAGTTGAGTATAGATCGTAGAAAAATTCTATATACATACACAAAAGGGTAAGTATTTTTTTTTTGCTTGTGAGAAATTCTTCGATCTTTTTTTCGATCTAACCAAATGCCTTGACTTAAATGAAAGTATACAAGATTATTGACAAATGTGTAGAACATTGAAATCGGTGTATGTACTTATGTATGAATTTTAGTAGTGTTGGCTACTACTTTTAAGATCGGATCGCTAAGTTTTCGTTACAAATTAAAGATTCCATTCAGTTTTATAGATTATAAACAGTCAAAGTTCTATACATATTTATTGATTTTCGTTTTGTGAATTTTTTTGTTTTTTAATTAATTCGGGTTCATATAGTAAAAAAGGTTTATCGAAAACAAATCTTATAAAAATCAAATATATTTTTATAAATTCAATTCAATTATGTTATAATAAATCGAAATATCACTGAAATTAATTGCCTGAGAGCAAACAGGTGGAAACAAGTTAGTACCTATAGTAAATTAATTGTTTTCGGTTTTGATTATCAAGCGGCGGAAAATAACTAAATTTATTGGAAAATATTTAACTACTTTATAATAACTAACAAATTATGTGGGTTATGAAAGTAGCAATTACAAAAATTTATATAAAATGAAATAATTACATAGTCAATTGTTGCGGGTAGTAATTTAATGCTTTGGGAGTATAAGATTTCAATTGAATGTTTAACTAAACACGGAATAACAGTCAGTCGTTAGTAACACACTTAATATTTACTTTAAATTATTTAATATTAAGCTTATAATTATTTATTAAATTAAGAATTTCCTTTCATCGATTTCAAAACGAAAAAGCCTAGCAGCATCTTATTCATCGAAATGTCCTGTCACGAATGAAATCTAACGAAATACCATGTTGGCCCATAGTAAAACGAATTGCACAATTAAAAGCTTCGAAATATGCGCGACATTTATTCCCCTACATAAGTTGAACTTCTGAATTTTCTCTAAGAGAGAGAAAAGCTGTTTTTCCACTTGAGGAAAATCTCGAAAAAAGCTACACACATTGCAGTAAAGTTAAGCACCACCATAGTTTTATCGATAAAACAGAAACGGAAAAGCATTTTTCCACAATTAAGTTCCGTAATTTCAACATAGATGGCACATTATATTCCAACATTTCCGCTAAACAGATTTTCCTGAAATATTTTTGTTTCATATTCCGTTATCGTTTTGTATTTGTGTTGTTGAACTTTATTTTGTTCTGTTGTCACTCTACCGTTGTGCTGCCATTACCACCGACCGGTTCAGTGTCAATTGTTTTTTTTTTGCCCCTTTTTCTTGTACAAATATAAGCAAACATGTAATTACATGACATTATATGCCAAAGCTTTTTGTGCGATAGAGTACTATGTAAAGCTATTTGGTTTACGGAATGCAATTGATACACAACAAAAGCTGATCGAGTGATTTATTATCGGATTTCATCACGAAGCGAACAAAGGAAATTCCGCTGAAAAGTTAATTGGGCGTGAAATGTTTCCCTTTTTTTTATATGGATATCTATATATACATACACACATCATCGTAATACATATGTGTATATCCATAGGGATATGCTATGCATAGTCGTCGCAAAATAGGTTTTTGAAATATAAATATTGCTATGGCTCCTCATAGGCATGGTACATACACATATAACGTTGATGAACATTTTCTTTTGAAATTGATCCTTTTGATTTTATATTTGGAGAGCGATGATTTTTTTTTTTTTTGTACTTTCAAAGGTATTGATTTACTTTTATAGCAGGTGGATTTTTTCTCTCGTTATGCAGAAATAAAATTTTATCCATGTACTGTACATATACAACAGATTGATTCATTAAGTAATTTTGATTTTTAATTTTTATTCATACTAGAAATAGAAATTGATGGAAAGTGTTGTGAAATTCAAGTCTACATTCATATACTTACATATATACATATAAGGTTCGATATGAATAATAAATTAGTAGTCTACATTGGTGAGTTTTATAGCCTCTGTTAATCAAAAAAATAAAAATATATTTGCTTTCAACAACAAGAGATTGAATTAGGAAAATTATTATACTATACGCGATTATATTGTTGTGGTTTTTATACGTTTCAGCTCAACACAGCTCAATATTTGGGAAATTTTGTAAACTCAAAGTTTAATCTATTCAGATTTAGAGGGCTTCAATAAATAAATCATTAACTCCTCCGTAGCATGTCTTCAATAAAGTAATTGTGTCAGCTATGTAAAAATATAATAAATAAATATAAATTTACTAAATGACTAAACTCAACAATCAAATAAATTACCACTTAATTTCCAACATCACAATTCAGAACAAAATTATTCCTGATGATAAGATAATCCACCCCTCTCAAAAGCGTTTCCTCTGTAAACTTATCTTCAACTTAAATCATGACAGAAAAAAACAACAACAATTCCTCCGATTGCAATAATTATGTATATGGTAGGTACTTTCTTTCCATGTTCTTTGAGTTAACAATGCCTCTAACTGATAATGTCATTTTAATCAAATTTGTTAATTGTTTTCGAAATTCTTGTTTGAAGTTGTACAAATCCATCTTGACAATCTTTAGATTTTATCAAAGCCAACATTTAGAGCGCAATTACATTTTCGGGTCAAGAGAATAATTGTGATGATGAAACTGTCTTATTCTGCACGATTGCATTGTTGGGGAGTTTTTTTTTTTTTTTTTTTTGAATTAATTTCGAAATTTATTTCGGTATGTTTGAAGACAATTTCTATTTGTAAATATTTGAGATTTCATTATTTTTCCATTTGAGTTGAAGATTGAAGATGATTTTCTTTGTTTTGTTATGTGATACACGCACAATAATAAGTCATCTGAAAATAATGATATCTAATCATATCGGCTATTTTACAGTATAACTACCCAATATGGGCGGTAATTCGAAAGTAATTTTTAGATTTATACAAAATAAGCGAAACATAATTTCAACATTCTCATTATCATATTTAAATGGTTTTCTATTCTGATCATAGATTAACGAACTATGTATTGGGAATTATGAATTATGAACTATTGGGGATTTGGTGAATTCGTTTCTCTCTTTGATATCTAAAACACGTTCCCTTTCTGAAATTGATTTTTTTAACAATAATTTAGAGTCTAAAATTCATATTCTTCTTGCGACTAGAACAATAAGAATAATCACCATTTTTATACAGGGATGATACTTTTGATGATGATGCTGAAAGTGAATAAAAGAAGAAATAAGAAATGATAGGGGAAAAATATATTTAGCTACCTTTTCCGTTTATCGAGTCCCATTTCAATAGCCTCATTCTTTTCACACGACTTTTTCTTCCCTACCGTTATTTTTCAACCGTTTCCCTCCGTTCAGTTCCTAATTTATTTTTCATCTTTTCCAAAGTTTTTAATTGAAATTACAAAACTTTTTATAAAGTTTAAATATCGCTATTAAAAGAATATTATATGCGTATAATTCAAAAATTGTACAAAATATGAAAAAAGTTAAAATTTTCTTTCAAGACTCAGCGAACAATGCTGACTATTTTCTTTGACTATAAAATTACCTTTTTCAATGAATAGTCTATTCGATAAAATTAATAAAAATAATTAGCAGTAAAATGTTCAACATAGAATTAAGGGAAATTATTCATTTGTCTGATCTATTCTAGACCCTAAGATCTTGAATTTAGATTAAGAATTGAGTAGATCCAGAAAAAAACCTTCAAATTTGCCATCTTTGTTCAGTTTAAATGTTCCATCTCAACATCTGCGTAACCGTGATCTGTAAACACTAAACACTGTCGGGCATTGTCAAATGTCAATAACTTATGAGAGTAACTTTTGAGTAAAAAATGTTTAGGATTTTTTGTTCAATTTGATTTTATATTTTGTATGTGCTGTTCGTGTTATCAATATTTTTTGTCCTTTTTTAACCCTAATCCACCCACGTTATTTCACTTAGTTAGT
Organism: Platyura marginata; assembly: GCA_026745375.1. Classification (NCBI taxonomy): domain Eukaryota; kingdom Metazoa; phylum Arthropoda; class Insecta; order Diptera; family Keroplatidae; genus Platyura; species Platyura marginata. Next base: position 52,550 of record JANSTT010015663.1, on the reverse strand, counting down.
GAGAAATTTACGTAAATTTATGTCAAAGGAAACTATTATTGGTTAATTTGATTTCATTATTCTACATTCTACTAAATTTATTCAATCAATTATTATAAAAGAATTGCAAATTTTTCAAAATAATATGTGACTCAGAGTCACAACCTGGGTTGATTAGGGTTTATCTGTTTGGACAATTAGTTTTTTAAAAAAATAATTTAATACTTTTATTATATGTACCTACCCATCTTTATTATGCTGCACTCTTAAATTGTATATAATTTGAATTATTCGAAAGATCAGTTAAGTAATAAATTAAATCAATAATATTAAGAAAATTGCGATAACTATAACTTGACACAAATACAAAAAATTACAATAGATATTTAAATATAAAATAGACGATGAAATGTTACCACTTACGCGGCTTAATAAAACTTAAGCTCATAAAATCTTTTCAATTCAATTATCTAAGAAGGGAAAACCCCCATAGAATACAATTACATTTCCGCAATATGGCCATATCATGCTAGATTGCTTTCACAATAATTTTAAAATTATATATCACACTCCCTCAATAAAACTTTCCCTCTAAGCAACACCAAAGTAGCAGCCATCATAAGTGTTTTAATCTCTTCAAAAGCAGAAATAAACACAAACGTATTGCTGATCAAAACGTTTTCCTTTTAACACGCAACATAAGACTTTAATCGAATTCCTAATAAAAATAGAGCTTTTGTTGTATACTATATAGATATATATATACAAACATACACATATATATAATAATGTATAAAAGGGGAAAAATTATGTTTGGCTTTTAAACAATTGGCAATTATTGGAAGTTTTTTTTTTTGTAAGTTGATCTTTGTTCTTTGACAGATTTTTTTTTAGTTTTGTTTGTCGTTTGCAATAAGAATAAAAAAGCCGACGGTATTATTAAAATCATTGAGATTTATGGATGTCTAAATTTTAAGTTAGTTGGAAAACTTAAACTTCCTGGTTTTGGAAAGGGTTTATTTAATAGCAAATTAACTTAACTTTCATCTGAATATGAAAAAAAAAATTGTAATCGCGTGAAAAGTGTAAAAGTCAAACTCGTCAAACTAAGAAAAGTAAAATTGAAATTGAAGAAATATTTTAACAAGCTCAAATTATATACAAATTTAAAATTTTCCTGGCTCCTCGGTTCCAAAATTAATTTTTTTTAAGATCAATTTTAAAAAAATGGACTCCATAATATTATGAAAAATTTATATTCGTTGATTTATAAAATCGTGATGTCAGTAATTTGCGATTTCAAATAATTGCCAAAAAACCTGTTTAAAAAATATTTTGAATTTTTTTCAATAAACAATTCCTATTCCCTATTAGATAACTGTAAATTTGTCAAAAATGCCATATTATTCTATGGAACAAAGCTCTGTTAAATGTTAATGACTAAAATGTTGGTTGTTCCTCTAATTTCCGGTTATTTATTCTACTTGTACTTCCTATATCGAACACATATACGTTTTGTATAATACATATATGTACAAGTACATACCTACAACAACATTCCGACTAAAACAATAATATAACAGAATTGACAGAATATACTTAAAGCACATTACTTTGCCTAAATAATTTTGGGGCTATGTTAATAAATTAACAAATAGCCTGAAGGCACTAATAGACCTTTGCATTATGATGATATATTAACCCTCTAACGTTTCCATATGCTCTATATAACTAAAACAACAAAGGCAATATTCATTACGTTACACCGTTTTGGGTATTGCCTCCTATTATAATGGTCAGGTTGTGCGATTGTCAAAACAACCATCATCATAATATGCATTTAAAATGAATATGCAATCATCCTCGAATCCTGTACCATTACAAATACCAATACCAATACCAATACCAAAATCTATACATCTATCTAATATTATAATAAGCATCAGTGGTATACCATAAATGCATGTTGAGTGTGACCATGCGGCATGTTTCACCTCAATTTATACCAATCCAATTTTCAACATAAAACCTGCTATGTCCATTTGTGCCTCCCTTAGACAGATAATGTGATTGACTAATCTGTACTCAAATATGTTTTCATTCTATTCACGAAGCTGTTCACAATGTGGCCTCTAATGATCCTCCTATATGTCTGATGTGAAAGCCAAACTCATACTCATTGTCCAATATATAGTTACGAGGTATTATTGAGGCCTTCCTCTGGCATATACAATGTTAACTCTCTGTACTGGCTCTGGCAATAGATGGTTGGCTAGTAGTTGGCTGGTTGACTGGGTGGCTCTGGCAATGTTAACAAAGTTCCACCACACGGAGAATAAAAATAAATCGCTTTTCAATATGAAGCTCTAAATTCGAACCATAACAATTTTGTTTTATTTTCTTTTATTTTTCACATAAAATAATGAAAACCCTGGCAAACGGACACACAAGTAATATTGTTTGATATCAAATCGATTTGAAAAGTATAAAGTTATAGGATTCACAATGGTATAGTAGTACTCGTAACAGGAATCAATTTAAAAATTATTTTATTTGTCCTCCGGAGCAGAATGGAAATTAAATTTAATTTTTTTTTTTTTTTTTTTGTTGCTAAAGTCAATCTTGCTCTTGTAACCATTAGTTTCCATAAATTTTGAGGGCAATATTCTTCTAATCATATATACTTGCGGTATATACTTATGTACAATGTACATACATATTTAATTGTATTGTTGGTTAACCCAAAAAGAATTGTTCCATGAGTTTAATTTGGGTATCTTCAGTATTTTTGTCTATTTTAAATAACATAAATCTTTAAAAATTCTTCCAATAGAAATAAGTTAGGTTTTTTTACTTTTTATACCCGAACGGGTATAATTTCAGGGGGTATTTTATTATTAGTATGGTGTTTCTAATTGTAACACCCCTTAATATTTACAGAAACAAAATTTTACCAACGTATCTGAACAACAATAAAAAAAAAAAGATTTTCTTCGAATTCAATAAATTTTATTTTAAAAATCTTAACGTTTTTAATTGATTTGTTAACATTTCAATTGATTTCTATAGAATTTCACATGCATCTCTGTATATTTACTATGGACGCCCGGAAAGCGACTTAAATTTCGAATAACTAACTAAATTCCATTAACCTAGAGATCTATACATCGTTGGATTCGAACGTTACCAATTTACCGATAGTCACAAAGCTAAACTCCAATTTCTTGATTTTTAGAATTTTTTTTTTGCCGATATTTGAATCTTTCTTTTTTATTGTCTCACCATTTTCCTGATAGATATTTGTGATACCTGAAAGGAATAAGTTTGCCGAACAATGGTTAATTAGTTTACGAAATATGACATTTTTAAGGATTTCATATCGGAAATCTTTGGGAAAATTCAGAAAATCTAAACAAAAAGAGAAAAGAATTAAAACCATCCGTATAACTTTACTAAATACGCTACTGGTGATGACCTTTAATAATTATAATTAAAAAAATGTATATAGGTGAAATTCTCATGCTATTTAATAGAATAAAACCTTAATCCTATACACGTTGAGCGCTATTTGTAGTCATTTAAAACATAGCTTTAATGGGCTTTTTTTAACTTCAAATGATTACTAATTTTTAGTAAAAATCGACTTACAGTAGTAAGGTTTTAAAAGGTCTGTAAATAGCGCTCATAGTATTAAAAAAAAACTATGTAGGTAATAATAAAAAATAAATTAAAAATATCGATCTATGATATAGTGAAAATAATGTGCTCATGTTATCATTGAATATTATGTATAATAATCAATAACAAATAGAAGTAATAAAATAACACTTTTCATACCCACTAATGGACACACAAAAATCAATCAACAATATTAAACATTTAAAGGTAGGTTGGTAAAACCATATTTTTTTTTTATTAAAATAACTTTTTTCGTATTTTTAATAAATTTATTTTTAAACTTGAATTATTTTTTTTTAATTAGATATTCTTTTTTATCAATTTTAAAAATATTGCACGTTTATTGCATGACTATACATTTTTATAATAGATTTTTATTATTATTACATTTTTTTTATATATTTAATATGAATTAATTTTATTTTTAGTCCAATTTTTAATCTAAATAATAACAACAACAACAAATAGAAAAAAAAACAAAAAATAAATAAATAAAAAAAAGATACAAAAATCAATAATAAATATACGAAAAGCTTTTGGCAAACGCAATAAAATAAATTACTCTTTTCAGTCGTTGACTTTATGGGAAAAGCTGGCAGCAGGATGTAGTGGCCAGGCAAATTAACAGTCTGACGACGTGCAGAGACTTTTAAATTGAGGTACCCCATGCATTGTGTTGGCACCAAATAACTGGGTTATAATGATGGTCAAAATGATGCCAACCCTCTTCTGTTTTCATTCGGTTGTAGTGTATAGCCTCCAGACGGGGGATGCTGGATTTGTACGATAATTTAAAGTGTAAGGAACGTTATATTATGCAATATTAGAAAATTGTTGGTTTATACACTTGTATTTATGTACATATGTTATGTATGTATGTATAAACCATCAGATTTATTAGACATTGGTATTACTAGTAATATAGAATATTGGTATATTTTGTGTGTGGTATGTATTTTATCGCAAAAGACCAAAAATAATGTAAATTTATTATGTAATATACGATGTACCTAGTGTATTAATATCACCTTTTGTACGCGAGAAATATTTATATTGTATGTATACCTAATATATTCACTTCTATTCCTTGTTACGTGCTACATAAATGTGTAAACGAATAAAAAATTGTATTGTGTAATGCCTAAATGCTGTAAATCATAAATTGTGAATATATTGTTTGTTGACTTTTTTAAATGATATACGTTGTTTTCATTTTGTTCTAATAAATTTTTTTTTTTTTTGGTGTATGGAAATGGGAAAATAATAATATGCTTGGGGCCACTGGAGCTTATTCTCGTGCGATTTATTTATTCATATAACCATGTAATAGGGAGTATTAATATGTAAATATTTATAATAACAATCGATTTTTCTCGAATATATATTCAGCGGGTATAATACACTAAAAACTCTCTACCATTCTATACAATCTACATATACATATACATACATACATCTAAATAATACACACATAAGTATTATATATCATATTATAATACATTTATGATGGAAAATTACTCTAAAAGAATTTCCCGATGGTATAGATTTCAAGGATATATTTTTTTGTTTGACGGTGCCGCGCTGAAGTGAATAGCCCGGGTAATTTTTAAATTAAAATAAATCTTGTGAGTAACAAAAATTTTATTTATTATTTTTTTGTTACTTTAATAACTCACAATTATAAAAATAGTGGGAGTACCTACTATTGTTTTATTAAATTTCATAAATTCTACAGCGTCGTCAAAACAAAAGAAAAACAAAAAAATGATAAACATAATAAGGGTAAATTAAGCAGTTACAAAAAATAACATTAAAAAAAATTATTTAGCATTTACATCTAAGACAAGAACCACTTTGAGATTCAATATCAATATACATCTAGAATTGTTTCTTTTTTGTATTTGGGCTTTGATTGTTGGTTAAAGTGGAAATTATTTTCTAAAGGAAAGATTGCCCGAAAGAAATCTCGACTAATTAATATTAAATCAATAATTGTTGATTTAGAAGTATTCTTAGTGATTTCCTAAAAATATTTTTCATTACGATTTCTTATTGATTTAATAATAATTCTATAAAAAATAATAATTTGAATTATCAATTTAATAGTAATAAAATATAAATATAAATCGTAAGACGTAAACCTATCGGATCGGTTATTTCGAGTTGATGTAGGATCGCCGATTGCAGATTTTTTTTTAAATTTATATATTAAAGTACATAAGTAATAATTACTTAATTTACTATTGCCGTTGAATTAATGAATTTTTTATTTTTATATTAAAATTTAACAAAAATAATCGTAGATTTTATGATTTAAATTTATTAATATTTTTAAAATTCCAATTTTACCAATTGTTTATTATAATGAACAATCATAAATTTTTAATTTGTTAATAATTTTTAAGATCAATACTGTTTTTCTTGTAAATTCATTAATTTAATTATAGGATATGTAGCTCCTATATATGATTTACTTTAACAACACATAATTAATTCTTTCAGTGTACACAATTTTGTATTATTATTTCTATTTCAGCATTACTTAAACTCATATCAAATAGATGTATGTATGTATGTATGTATGTATGTATGTATGTATGTATGTATGTATATGTAATGTATTTCTTTTCATAGAATAAATGTCGGTATGTATTTCTTTTCAGAAAGTTTAATGATTGGTTTCTTGTCTTTGAACATCCCTAAGGCAATACAGTAACATGATGAATAAGATGAAACTGTTTATCTATGCTATTTTTGGGATGAATTTTCCGCGAATATAATAATAATGTTCGAACATTTTTATATAACAAATAAATCCTAAATTCAATTAAATAATCTTCAATAAAATGTAAAAAAAGCACAAGAATATAATTATCAATATGTGGCTTTGTGTACAATGTGTACTTACATATAAAATAAAGTAGGTACTTATGGGTGAAAAACAGAAAAACACAATAAATAGGTATTTAATTCCACCAAAAAAGGACGTCAAAAACAATTTTTTTTTTATTCCTTTTCACTAGAAGTTATTAAAAATTCTTATATACATACATATTTATGTTTAGGTATACGAGTAGGTATGTACATTGTACATATGTATATATATTTGTACAAAACATGCCAGACTACATTAATATATCTGTATGTAAATATTTCAAAAAAATATATATTAAAAATGATATAATTAAATTCCATCTGTACACAACAGTGAGTTACCTTTATTCAAACTTCATGCCAACCAATTCACCCACAGTATCCCATGATTGTATTATATATATTAAATGTATATAGAAGAGAGAAAGATACACCGTCGAAGCATTTTCCAAAAACATAACTTTGGATAAAGTAGCTTAACTTCCGTCTACAAAACCGTGTACAGCCGCTGGCAAGACGTTTCCATACTCCCTTCTGTAGTGGAGTCTCTTCTGGCGTTTCGTTGTTTCTTTTGTCGCTGAAACAAAGACCTTTCTCTAATTAAAATGTAGTTTTGCTGCTTTGTAGATGGACATTTTTTTTTTAAATTGAAAATTTAAATTATATTTAATTTCTAAATTAAATAATACTATATTATCTGAAAATGTCTCCGGGAAAGGACGAGTGAATGTCTTACTAAATAGAGTTCCGAGTTTTCATTTTAGTCATTATGTGTTAAATTCGGTGCTCTTTTATTTCGTTTGGGGAAGGGTTTTATTTTTGAATGAGTGCACTTGAAAGAAAAGCTTCTTTTTTTCTTTTTTTTTTGGTGGTAGTGGTAGTGGTGGGTAAACTGAGTTTTCCCGCGAATAAATTAAAATATTCTAATTCGCGTTTTTCTGTTTTTAGCCATCCAACTTTATAATTTATTCAAATGAGGTCATGTAATTTGAAGAGCGCACAGTTCGTCTTTGTGACGACAGTGTTTCAATTTTGTTACTTAATTAAATTATATTTTGTTTTGAAAATGTTAGTTCTGACTATATGCACAACAAAATATGGTATGCAAAAAGGATACTTCAGAAAATTGGAAAGTTTAAAATTTGCATTTTTGTTTATCAATATTTTACAATTATCAATTAAACTCGGCTAATAAATAATAAAAACAAAATTAATTAATTTTGTATTTTTAACAAATTCGGCATTGTTGAATTAACAGACGATAATTAATGGCAACACGTTTCGTTTGGGAATACCTTAAACTTTCTGTTAGCCAGACACAATTGGAGTTCAAAATAATTAGTTTTGACAATTTTGAAAAATTTGAAAACTATAAAATACAAGAACTTCAAGACTTTTCTAACTTTAAGTTTATTTAAATTTAATCAAAATTAGTATAGGTACTAATACGAGTAAAATTGTCGTGTATATTAATTGTGTTCGTAAAATTATAAGAACGGATTAGGGTTTCATAAAACTTCTCCATATAGAAATTACTCTGAGACGATGCCTTAAAAAAATTATTTTTGACATTGAATTTGTACGAATTTAATTAGTCCAAAGACTAATGTTTTTTAAATTTTAACTTCTGTTAATTTGCTATTATTTTTATGCTGACAAAATAAAAATTTCTTGAGGAAAAACAAGTTGGAAGCAGATAAGTAATTGAAACAAAAATATTTTATTTACTCTAGATCTATTTCGGAATTTATTTTAATGCTTAGCGAAAAACAATTTTTTTCTTTTTCGTAGCATAGCAAATATGGCAATATAGTTCAGCGTGCATATTTTCACATAATTTATATGCAGCTGTGTGGGTAAATTGTTAAATAAATAAAAAATATATTTTAAAATTCCATTAATTTTTATTGTTATGCACTTGTGTATCGTATTACAATCAAATTAAATTTTATAAATATTAAATTAATATATACATATATGTACAGTACATATATATATATATATATTTTTTTTTTTTTTTTTGAAAACAAAACACTCGAGGGATATCTGTGATCGAATCTGAAAATACACAGAGAAAAAATAATTTATTGATGTACAATGTACACAATTCCAAATTTAATTAGGAAAATGTGCAAAAAAGATATTATCTAAAACAATACACAAAATAAATTAAACTACGATATTTTGCGGCACGGTCTTTTCCATATATTAAATAAAATATTCCGAAAATTTTCCACCAAAATGATGTCACGTTTGGTTTAATCACGCGCTTCATAGGCTTGTTTCGTATATTAAACTTAATTTTCTGTAAATTATACCTACGAGAATGTATAAAACGTTAATTTGGCACAATTTTTCATATCTCCTTTAAACTAAATTATTTATACAAATGAAGCACTCTTGGGTGTATTTAATTAGCGAAGACACTCACCAAAGCTGTCTAAGACCCATATTTTCTATGGGAGCGTGTACTGTAATATATTTGATCTGTCGCGGTGGCAAAAGGACGTAGCACGATGAATGGACAAATGAAGTAAAAAGAAGCGAGAAGTTGTTTGACTAAACGGTTTTTGGCGTGCTATGAATAAACACTCAGCCCACTTTTGGGTGTGTGTAAAGGGGGGGATTGAAAAAAAACAACAACAAAAAAAACAACAAAAACAAACAGGGTAAACGGGGGTTTAGAGGGGTGGCCGTGGTATTATGTAATATAAACAAAAGTATAATATATTCAGTTTATGTTCAGCTAATATTATAGAAGAAAAGATGAGGTGGTTTTTGTCACTCCTTTGAGACAATGCTAGTGCATTCTTCAAACCAAAAGGAATAATTTGTCATGGACAAGCACAAGCTAATTTTAAATATAGCGTGTCGGGAATATTAAAATGCTAAATAATTTTATTAGAACGATGTTTAACAATAACACCGTGCATGATAGTAATTTTTTACATGAAACGAGTCCTTTTCATTTGTTTTTGTTGTTGCTGTTATAGAGTCTATTGCACATTTTGTACATAATATGGATTGGTGCACGTAAAATTCATAGTAAGCCTTTGGCATGAAATTATTTGTTGATATATTGGACGCACGTACGTTTATGTATATATATTATGTATGTATAATGGGTTCTGTACCTAAACTATTATACATATGTATATTATATATTCGTTTATATAGGCACACTCTGTTATGTATTTGACTATGTAATGCTAATGTATTCAATATAATTCATTTTAAAAAGTGACCAGAGGGGCTGTGTGTTTTGATAAGGTAGTATATGATGCCATGGGATGATGGGATAAAGTACAGATGTTTCACATAACCTCAGGCACTTATATGTCAGACCATATTATCAACCAGAGTTTAATTGATCAGTGGTGTCACTCACAAACGATTGTATGTAAATGAAGTTTTACATGTATATGTATATATATATATATGAATGTAGTATAATTGAATCGAAAATTAATTGCATTAATATATCAAAGGGAAATAATGTCTTTTATGTATATGCACACCTAACTTTCTTATCTATTGAATTTATATTTTATACTGCAAAAAATTATTTTCAAAAAATTACTTTTTTTAAACAATGCAAAACAAATGTTTTCATTAATTTTGAATTACACAAAAGTAGATAAAAATGTACGCAAAATGTTTCAAATCCATTTCAAATATTTTTTATTTTCCACTCCACAACAACTTCACCGATAATACTAATACTAACCTTATCCGTCTAAATTATACAAAAAAACATAAAAAGGACATTTTTGCATCTACAAATTAAACATCAACAACATCTTTCAAACATTTTGGAAAAAAAACGATCGATTGAAATGTACCACTAAATAAAATCGAGATAAAATAAGTCACATCATATAATTAGAGATTAAAAATTAATTAAAACCAGTAATAAAGGAATAATTGGTTATTCCGATTATATATGAGTACCTATGACTTTGTGTCTATTTTGTCTGTACAACAAATATACCTACTTATATTGAGTAAATTGAATACAAATGATTTGAAACCCTAAAAATTACATAAAATTAAATGCAGCGCCATAACGTTAGGTCGTGGAACTTGTTGGTCTATGAATGAAATCTTCTTTTTTGTACATTCTATAATTGTTATTATATTCATTTTTCTACTTTTCGACTATCTTTCGAGTAAATGAATGATTTATATCAACTGTACCACAGATTCTCCTAAATTTTGTCCAATTTGCTAAAAAAAGAAATTATGATCTTACTGTACTCGTAGGACTACAAAAATTTCAGATGTCTAGCTTCAGCCGTTTAGCCGGAATCTTGATAACGGACAGACGAACGGACGGAAGGACATGCATATTTCGAATTAAAATTTCACGAGAAAGTCAATTGTGTTCGGTGATGAGTATTAAGGGGCGTTACAAACTCTGTACCAAAGTTATAATACCCTGTGAATAATATCATACGGGTTTAATGACATAATCAATGGAATAATCGAAGAAGACAATATACAATTTTAAAGGAGTTTAGGAATAGTTAGGAGTTTAGGAATAATTTACGTGCATTGTATATGTATCTATTCATAGCAGGATCACATAATGATTGGCAGCTATTGGTTTGTTAGGATTAATTATATTTTATTAAAGAATATCGGAACGTTTTTAGGAAGCAATTGTGTGAGAGGAAAATAAATTTAAAAATCTTTTTCTAAATTGTGAGCAAAAATTAAATATCCTGATGCTCCATACATACATATCTAATTTTAGGAATAAAATATAAGTAAGACATTTTAATATTTTAAATGTATGTTTGGGTTTGACCAGATAAAATAATGTTTCTTTTTGTTTCGCACATATAAAATGAACAAATTTATCTATACCATCACTACATGTAGGTAAAGGGCGAAACATTTCCCTCAATGAATTAATAACCTACAAACATACGAACTTTATCGCGCCAAAATACAAGGATAATGATGACAATATGAACGACATAATTACATGGTATGATCACGATTGTTGAAAATAATTGATTTTACAGGAATAGCAAACGAGATTAATAAAATGGAAACAATGCCCGGCAGCAGCAAATTGTACACGAATTGGGGTTTTTATTAGCATGCCGTGCAAAGCGCTAAAATGTTTTTCATGTCTTTTTAACCAATAAAGACTTCATATAGGTAGGTGAGTAGGTAGATAGGTAGGTAGGCACCTACTATATAAAGTCGTGTTGTTAAAATATATTATTCAGTAATACGATACGCTTGTTGTTGTTTTTTTTTTCATTTTTTCCTCTCCCATTTTTGTGGGTATATTTTCTTAAAACGACAAAAAACCAAAACTTGTTCAAAAACGAATTATTATTCATTACAAGATCTAGATAAAAGTTCATTAAGCTACTTTGAAATTATTTAAGAGAACTTAAAGTTTTTATGACATTTCTATCAACAGCATGTTTATATTTTGTGTTCAGTTTACGTTTATCGGATTTTCAACTAATCACAAAAAATACAAGAAAAATATTATGTAGAAAATGAAATATGGAAATGCTATTCTAATCTAATAACTAGTTTTTGAATTATAAAAAGATTTTAGATTTTTTTTTGTTCACTATTTATTCTTTGTTTGAAGTTCAAATGAAGATGAACGGTTTTTCCATTATTTTCACATCAAAGCTATTTTTATCATTTTTTTTTTACAATTTAGGATTTGCAACAATTAAGTATCTCAAATAGATTTTCTGTGAAACATCGGAACAGTATTCTCTAGAATCCTCGAAAATACGACGCTACTAATAGTTGTGTCCCAAAAATCCGAAACAACAACAACAACATACCCGAGAGAACATAGGCCATTCATAAAAAAGTGGCCAAATTTTACGAGCATTATTTGGTAGTGTGTGGTTATCGATGCTGTTTCATTTCCTTTGACGAATCGGATTATTAATCTTTTTCATGTTTGTATTTCTCCATACAGTTTTTTGTTAATAACCCTGGATGATCCTGGTTATTCGTTTTCCGGCCCTGCTCTCCCACTCACTACCAATACAAAATACCTCAATTTGTGTTTGCTCTATCAAATAGCAGAAATGAACATTTACTGTAACTATAACTGTTCATGTAAAATAAAAATTGTTATGCTTAATGGGAACAATCCAACAAACCGTACCATTAAGGAGTAATACAAAAGTACATTCTACAATAACCACAGGTGCGATAAAACGAAGACAACATCCTACACATATATGTACCTATAGAATGGGGAGAAAAAAAAACTAGAAATCCAATTACGAAAGTACCAATTCCCGTACTCTACAAACGTTAAATTTAAGACATCGCAATGTCGTTGGCACTTCCACTGAGCTACTCGCATGTACTTAACAATAAACATTCAAATACATTATTTATCATAGCCAGTAAAAAACACATATAATAGCAATCTCCCTAGGGCTACATTTCTCGATGTTAGAGCCATTGTGTGTTAGCAATTCTTTTACCTAGTTTTCATGTCTCTGACGATGGTTTTCTGTGCCGGTTTATGGGAGTAGAGCAGTGAATCATCCCTAAAAACAAAGACCCATAACCCATTCGGGCTGTGTTGTTATGTAATTTTGAAATGTTGTTTTTAATTATCTGCGCTAGGAGAGGCAACTTCAGTATACTTTTAGTAGTAGCTATGTGCGTAGAATCCCTTCTATTATTACGAATATAAAACCTACCTAAGCGACTACAACTGGATATATCCCCCAGCATCGCCATCTATACACATACATACATATATACGTATATATATATATATATATATATATACATACATACATATATATGTCTATCTATATCTATAAAGCTGGGGCGGTTTTAATGTTCCAGAGAATGGATGGTATGAATGGACCTTTGCAATAATGAACAACCAGAGTTTGCCGTTGATATTTCGTGATAGAAATAATGAGAAAATTCTGTTTTAAAATTACGCATTTTTGTGTAATGGCGGTGAAGGGACTAAATTAATAGAATTTAATGATATTTATATTATTAACACTAAATTATACTTATCGTAAAGTTTGGAATTATGTTAATGCGGTAAATGATTATAATGTTTTTTGGTGTTAAAATATTTTTATACTTCTTGAAACAAATACACGGATACACATCACATACATATAGCATTTCTATATACAATATCTACATATATACATACATACATATGTAATGTATATGGTGGGTTCAGGATTAATTAAAATCCTTTTTGTTTTTACTTTCACATATTCTGGTAAATTAGAATTCACATAGGAATACGCGTAACCTTGTTCAATACCATTTTACATATTTTTCAACGAAAAGTTCTGTTTTTAAGTCATATTATAAAATTATGGACATTTTTTTACATTTTTGGGGATGGTACATTTAAAAAAAAAAATAAACAAAAATATTTATTTTCTTTTGGTTTCATTTAAAAAGGATGTATTTCATTGTTTATCAATTTACCTAAAAAAATTATTTGGTACAATTTTCTACTCATAATTACTTAATTTTTGGAAATTCTTCTTATTACAGCTTTAAGCTCATATATACATATGTAGGTACAAACAATGTTCGATTTAGTCCCAGCGCCTATTTGGTTATGTGTATCTCTGGCCTACTATTATTGTATTTTCGTAATTACCAAAAAAAATTGTTTTATAGCTACTAAAAAAGTAGTCAGTTTAACTTATTAGCGGAATATTTTATTTTATTGTGCATAATTTTTAAAAATTATTTTTTGTAGTTCGAGTAGTTCCTCTACATTTTGTGGAATTTGTTTCAAACATCATTAAAAAGTTTTGGGATTTTTTTAGAAGGTATTTTTTAAGCTTTTCTACTTTCCGTTTAATTAAAATATATTCTATAAAAAATACTTGCTTTTTTGAAAAAATCAAAGATTTTTGAGCTTAAAATATAGAAAACAAATTTCAAAATTTTACTGTAGTTATAGAAAATTTGATGGAAAAAGTTATTTCGATTTTTGAATATTATATACAGTTTGTTGAAATATCCACATACATTTAGATAAAAATATTTGCAATACTATTTCCCAATTCCATCTCTGTACAGCACAGATTCCTTTTAACTAAGACGACTATGAAACTACTCTCCTTTCATAAAGCAATTACATTCCATCAAGTAATAAAAGAAATGTATAGAATACATTCAACAGCAGGTAAATAAGATGAATCCCTAAATGGAAAGTACTCCCCATACATTTGCTTTTATTTGGCAAAATTATGCTTATGCTCTGCCATCAAAATTTGTTTATTTTTGTTGCAATACGATAAGACATTAGGAGTTTATGGAATGGAGAATTGAGTCATTTATATGTGACTATCATCCCCATTGGCATTACTTTATTTCGTTTTATATATTTTTGAAGAAACATATGCTAAACATAGAGGTTTTTTTTTTTTTATTTTTTGTTTATGTGAGTATGTTTAGGGTGGAGAGATCTATTTCATAGATTTTATATTTCTCATATGAGTCGCTTTTGGTAACAAAAATAAAACTTTTTTATTCGTTTGGTTATTGTTAGAATTGGTTCGATTACACACCGATCCAGAGAAATTAATTTCAATGAAAAATATTACTTAAGTACATTTTGAAAAAAAATTTGACCGGGTATATATGTAGGTATTTGAAATTTTTGTATATGTATTTCCATTTAAAAACTTTTACTAGATACAGAAGAATGAAAAAAAACCACAAAAAGTCACATTTACAACTTGTAGTCTTTCTTTATATAAAAAAATTTTCAACATTTTCACTATTTAGAGATTTTTTATCAAATCAAATCAAATCACTCTATGGTATCGAAATAGTACAATTGCACATATAACATTACACTTTTATCAATTCGAAGTTTGTATAAAAGTTAGTGTTCTCTTTCCACAAAGAGTTTATTTATTTATTTAGTCTCTAACGAACAGATAATTAATATTAATATTAAAATAAATAATTCATATCAAATCAATTAAAATTATTGTTGAGGGAGTAATTTGAAATTTTGTATTTGTATTGTGGGAGTTGCACATTAGTTCTGATGTAAGGTCTTTTTAATATGTATATATAACCATTCTAACCTACCCCTCATACACATTTTACCAATTAGCAAATACTAATTGTGAAAAAAATAATTTTTTTTTTTTAATACAATAAGCTCACTCTACCATCATTGCGGCAGAGTTATCCTTAGAATCCTTTTTTTTTTTTTTTAAAAAAAAAATTATTTTTTAATGTAATCATCACCTCATGTCTTGATAAAGCTTTTCTTCTTGCTTGTAAATTAAACCCGTGTCATTTCTTTAATATGGCAAAGAAGTATAAAGATAAAAATTTCAAAAGCAATACAAGCTTTGCAAAGATATAATAAATTTAATCATATACATACATATGTATGTACGTACAATTGTACAATGTACATATATCAAAAATGTTATATTAAAAAAAAATATTATACCTACTTATGCTTAAATCAAAAATAAATTATCAATTTAATAATTTTGTATTTATTTATGTATGACTTTTCAAATAATTTCTTTCTATATTATGAATTAGTCAATTTCCACCGTTTTAATGAATGTACCTACATATATGTAGTAGATATGTATATATAAGTACATTGAGTGTATATGTACGTATGTGTATTGTGAAACAAAACTCTGCAAGCATAATTATAAAGATATATTTTAATCTTTTAGTATACAAAACCGACAAGCTAATTACGTGTTTCAAATAAATATTCATTTTAAAATTGCTTTATAAACATTTCCATTGATTTGGTTTATCCTTAAACGTATTATAGAGAATAAACGTTTACCCAGAATTCGTATATGGAGAAATCGAAAAGCTTCTCGTCTCTAATTCCATTATAAGTCTGTACGTACAACAAAAACAAATTGCGAAACGATATCAGTAAAATCACTTAAAACAACATGCTTACCTTAATCTTTCAAAAAGCTCCATTAAAAGAGCGCACAAAGATTCACGTCTAGAAGCACCTAAGCAAGTAAAAGCTCCCATGATTGGCTATATGTAGGTGGGGCATGGCAGTTTGCCCAAAAAGGTTTGTGCACTCAGCTAAAATGTTCCATATATCAATGTGTAAAACACTAGTGGTTACTGAAGTGCGCTTGTGTTCTGCATCCAAAAAAAGAAAGAAAAAAAAACTATTCGACTTTTATCCAACATTATATTTTGTAGCCCCGCCGTTGTCGTTTGCTGCTGCTGCTGCTGCTGCTGCCGCCACCACCCCACCGTTCATATCCAATCCATACACGATTTCTAGGTAAATATAATATTAGCCCGAAAATGCTAGTTCGACAGGTAAGCGATCGAATCGCTAGCTGCTGTTGTTTATAATAATTATTAACGTATTCACTGCATTATCATTGAGCTTATCCGATGCTATAAATGTTTAATGATTGTTATGTGATGTATTTTGTATATGTGAAAAATCCCTTGGGGATTTGGTTATAAATGTGCTTTATACGTGCCTGCATCCCATATATATATATATATATATATATGTATATATAAGTATGTATGTATCTACGGTGTACCTACATGCACAAAGCATAAATTTATTTTCTCCCGAACACATTGCAAGCTTATGCTTTAGTCAGTGTATGATAAATAGATAGAGGTTGGAAGGCTGGCAAAGTAGATAGATGGAAATATTTAGATTGACATTTGCATATTTGCATAAGATGGTAATAGTGCGCTTTAATAGATTCTCAAGATGAATTAAAGATGATTTATTGTGTAGATACTAAAGGTACCTATAGAAGATTGATGGTGAGAATTGAAATCGGCTTGTGGTTTGAAGTCCATTCATGGATGTTGAAAAAGTTTTGTATCGTATAAGCTATAAGGGATCTATGTATGTATGTACAATTTGTACATATATATGTATGTATATGAAATTTCACGTGCTCAAGAAAAAAGAATGTTATCAGAATGGAAATCGAACTCCGATCCTCTTAAAATAATCAAAAGAATATGACAAGAAAAATGAAGATCAAACAGTTAAATATTCTAGAAGAGAAGAACAATCGATGTCAAATCGCTTATTGAGAAAATTTAGAATCTGTGGAACACTTTCTATGATCTTATTAGTGCTCATTTTAAAAATAGACAGAATATGAGTATTATTATTTTGAAGAGCAAATTATTTTAGCTGGATATTTAGAATAATTTTTTTTTTAATTTATACTTATCTTAAGTTAATTATCTAAATTGTGATTGGTGCAATCATTAGACACATACATATTTAATGATCGATATTGTTTCTTCTGATCATAAACTACATAAAAATAAATTCTCCCAATTCGTTCACGTGTCATTTTTAACTAAATTTTGGATTTGTTTTTAAAACAAAAAAATGTATGAACTTCAAAACTACTTCATGTAATGTCATGCGCGATTCAATTAAAATTTAAAAAATATGTTAAACTATTCAAAATTCCACTTCAAAAATAAAAAATGGCAAAAACCTACTACCTCTTAAAAATACCAACAATTCTAATTAACATTTTGTTGACCAAAAAAAAAAAAAAAATAGAAGGTCTTGTTAGCATCATCTCTCACTTGAACTTGTTGATGTTTTAAAAACAAACCATACCACTTAACAATCACATTCAGCTCTCTTGTATTGTACAATAAATAAACAGCAATCCTACGCCAACAGCAACAACAACAAGTAGTTACATTAATAATTTCATTGATGAACTTCAGAAACTTGTACTTGTGCTTTTAAGCATCGACCATTTATATTTCTATATGTACAATTTACATAAACTAACTAGGCAATACTACTCTAGAGCTTTATATATATATATATATATATCTAACTACTCGTATTTTATGTAGATAGGTATACCTAGCAGTTCTTGATGCCAGAATATTCCGGGTAAATTTAGTTATTACCAGTATTTGACATTTTTGAGCTGTTGAAACTTTATGCGCCCGTCATATATTGGAATGTAGGTATATAATAAATTAATGTTGAATACAAAACAATTCATGGAAAATGTTTAGCTTTTAAGTTTTCCCAGCACATTCAGTGTTGTCTGAAATTAACCTCATTTCATTGTGATTAGCATTTTCTTGGACGCTACTCGAAAATTTGTTGAAAAACTTTTAAAAGCTGTTCATTGATATCTTTGCTTTTGCTTTAAGCTTAATTTCGGAAAACTTTCAATTATCTTTTTGGGAAAATAAACGAAAATGTTTTTTTTTTTTTTCGTTTTCTTTTTTCCCCCGTTCAGTGAAATTTTCGTAAATATTTAACAGAGGAAAATGCATAGTAGCGCAAAGTATTTTTCAGATGAAGCAATTGAACTGAATAACTTTCTAACTATGTGCATTACAGACAAATAGAATTTATAGTTTGTATAGTTACTTATTTCATAATAAATTGATTAAATTTCCCTTTTAAAGTCTCTTAATTCGAAATGAATACCAAAACGACTAATAAAAAACTTAATAATTGTATTTCATTGGTAGATTCTTTCTTCACTAAATTTTGGTTGTAGAATTCAAATTTGTTACTAGTAGTAATGTATAGTAATTACTCGATATTGTGTTCGTTGGACGAAAAGTCCTGCAATTTTTCATCGTAAATAATTAATTATTTTTAAATATTTAGATGAACAAATTTTTGTTTTGTTTTTATAATAAAAAGGATTAAAAAGTAAATTTAAAACTAGAATTACGTTGGTATAACTGAAATTTATAAAAATGTAGTAGATTTCTAGTTAACAATAAAATTACAAAATTTTCGCTTTCAGGATTACTAAATTTTGCGACAGCTGTTGAAATTTAAAACCTTTTCCTATGTGTTCAAATTCGATTTCAAATTGATAGATGGGCTTTCATTAAAATTCTAGCTAAAATTGCCTGTTAAGTAAAGACAACGTAAAATCGATATGGTGATCTTAAAATTCTGCTGCAAAACATTTCATTTTCAACAACATAAAAATAAGGGTCTCAAGTACAATGTGCATAAATGTGTAACATTGTACAAGAACCACTGAGTCATCCATGAGTCATCCAGTCATGATGAACCATAAGCCCAGATGAGAAGTTTTGTGCAGCTATAAAAATAGTGAGTCAGTGGAAATCTATCGAAACTGCTAAAATACCATGAATCTATCTTCTCAGATTCGTCGCCATTTTATAGTTATGTATGATAAAATCAATTTTTAAATCATTTTAATTTAATTTTTCGGAATATTTTCCTTCATTTCTATAAATACGTAGTATTCAGACAATAGTTAATAGGGGTCATTATCCTTGATGGTTGTGAAAGTTTTTTTTTTTTTTTTTTTTTGGTAATGTGTGTTCATGACACATTGCTTATTGATTGTGTAGGTATATGTAAAAATTCCTATAATCATTTCCCTCTTATTAATTTCTTTGTGTAAACTCCTTGTGGAGTGTTGATTCTCGAAATTATACCGACTCTATCAATATACATATAGGCAATATTTTATTAATGTTCTATTATTTTTGGTATTACTTCTCACTACGATGGTATATTTTAATATAATTATATAGTAATGGAACTTCAACAAGTCTATTTTGTATATAATTTATATGATTCCTAGTTGATTTATAAGTAGACAAATCAGAATCAGTCTTTTTTTTTCAATTACCAACGCAATTTTATTATTTTGTTATGGTATATATAGGTATATAAATCAAAATAGATTACAATATGCCCTGACTGGACAAAACAAAGAAAACAATAAAGCTAAAATCTAACAAAAACCCAAACCCAATATCTAAACAAAGTTCCCATTTCCATATTGATTTCAATTGTAACTTTCTGAAAGTTTTCAGGGACGCATGAACTACTTAATTTGTTCAATGGGACTCATATACATTGTCTCTTTTGTATATGGAATCAAACAAAGTTTTCTTTGTTATAAAAATATAAAATAAATATTGTTGAATAAAGCAAAATCAACTCAAAAAGCATTCAAGTCTTATGGAGGTAATACACGTGCTATTCGCTTATTTAGGTAATATTCCTTACGCCCGACTTTATACTGAACATATAACTATGTATGTACAATGTACAATGTGTACATCCATACGGGATATATGTACAATTGTACATATATGCAGATATTAAGGAAAGATTCTAGTCGTCTTGCCAATCAATTTAAAACATATAGAGAAAGAGTATTTGCAGTTGAATAAAAGATGAAAGACAAATCAATCTAAATGTTATTTTGTTTTGAGCTTTTCCAAAAAAAAAAAAACAAAAAAAAACAACAAAAAAAGACAAAAAATGACGGGGTGCATTTTATAGTTTCTTTGACTTATTATCTTATGTATTCTATATCTACGAGCATAAATAAAACTATATAAGGATCAGCGGAAATAAGAAATCATAACCCAAGGACTGGCTTATTTTATTTTCAAAGTACTTAACTACAAACTTCTTATATCTAAACCGATATCTATGAAGTTACATAGATTTTTAAGTAAAGATTTTTAATGAATCGGATAAATCGGCAAATGTATTTTCAAGTAACAATTCTTTACATAGATTTACTGCATTTGTTATTTATAAGTACATAATATTAAAACCAGGCAAGCGATATGGCGTCAGTCTGAGAAATCCTAATAATTTACGTCGTTCTTTCTATTACTTAAGTAAACTGTTTCGATATGCGACGTCACTCTAAATCATACATTACATAGTTAATACATAAAATACTACATATTTAATAATTAAATTTCATTGATTTCTTAAATAAAAAAATAATTTGAATTTAGAACAAAAATTAACAGAATAGGTCGAAATAAAAATACAGAATCATATTCGCCAATTTTTCCCCAATCAAAAACCAAATATTGTGCTGAAACGTGTAAAAAATATTAAAAATCAAATCAAACAAGCGAGCAAAAAATCTTAACTTTTTTTTATTTCAAAACTTGAAGATTATCGACCAAATTAAAATTACTCTTTGCTAATTTTTAATTAATAAATTTGAAAATGGTACGGAAGCGAACAAAAAAAGCTTTCGTCCCTTGTGTTATTGTCACGCAACAATACTGTTTGCGCATGCCATGTTTTGATTCATATTCAGAAAGAATTTTTTTAATGAGATCTTTTATTTTTCGCGAGCATAATTCATGCGTGAAGAGGTTAAAAAAAATTATTCTTTACACAGGATTTCATTTTCTTCCGCCTATGATTACAGAATTGAATTGGTTAGAGGTTAGGGGTGGTGGTGCTTTCATATGGACCCAGTATATACTACTTACGGGTCCATAGCTATCCCACGTCTCCGTTGCAAATTTCAGAATGCTTCCCAAACTGCATCTTGAAACATCTTCTAGATATTTTATAATGCAGTCACCTAGTATCCTATGTCTATTCCTGGCTAAAGTGGGACAGTGACCAGTGGCAGGTGATCTAACGATTCCTTAGTACCCTATTCCTGACAGTTTAATTGATCAAACTACATATAGAATTATTTTGGACTGCCATAAATTTCGAGTAAACGCCAATGGATATAGAATAGATAAATTTTTGATAGGCATATTTTATAGGGTAACTAATTACAAATGGCTCAATTTGAATGTTACTTGCTTACTTATCTTTTACTGTTATTAATGAAAAACATTTTAAATTATTAATGTTACACAGTTAGTATTATACATATGTACATATATACATACATACATACATATATGTACAAGTATATGTAAACTCTTCTTCTATGTAACTACATTCTTATGTTATATCGTATAATATTTACATTTATATGTACATACATATATGGATATGTACATATATATATATATATACTTGTATAGTATAAATTTAAATTCACGCATTCACCATTTCAACAATACCACCAAAAACTGGGTACCTGAACCCATTTACGACTTTAGTATAGCTGCATAGTCACATCGTCTAATATTAAATATTGTCAAAGACTCTCCAGAGCACCCGGGGGCCATTAAGACCGTCATATCCATTATCCTCTGTGAAATGTTAGGTGCTCTCGTATTATGTAAAATATTAATAGTACTAATGGTAACTGAAATAATGTATAATTAGTTCACTACCCTTTTTATTATCTAACACAAAGAGAGCAAATCACCTTAACATAACTTAATTATTCAAATTAATAATTATTAGATATACAAGGTATAAGAAGCTTTTAACATTATTATGATTATCGTCAGCATCAACATCATCAGCATCATCAGTGTATGTATATATATATACGGCATCATTCTCAAAGCACTGGCGGATTAGCATAGTGCGAATATGTTTTACATTATTCTGTTTGTTTCAAATGGCGCGGGAGTAAATTATTAACTTTTTATGGAATAATCTGGATTATTGCACCATTACAAATATACAGACATAGTACTCTGCAAACATAGAGCTTTTTTTTTGATTATGTAGATTTTCGACTTATGTATATCCCTCTCTCTATGTATACGCATTCAGGTATTTATGTATAGATAGGCATTGGGGTTGGAAAATGGGTTTAAGCATTGATGGCGTTTTTTTTTTTTTTAAAGGGGGAGGATTTATTTGCTTTTTTTTTTAATATGACATACATATATGACATATGAATATACAATTTTTTTTTTTAATAATAAACAAATATAGGTGAAACAGAGAAACAATGGAAATAATTCAAATTGTATATATGTATGTATGTATATATTCAACAATGGAACGCCTATGTGATATAGGTACCTCTATCTATCTCTATAGTCTATAATATGATATTATGTAGCATATCAATACAAAATGAACATCTCTAAAATTTTCGATAGCTACATACCTATACGATGTACTAGTATTTGTACTTATATTCCATATCCAAATATATACATACATATAGAAACATTATTATGAATATATGTCACGTGGAATGTAATCAAGGATAAGTGGCATTGATATGAATTGAAATGGATATGTATTTGAAATTTCTGATGTACTTTTAGCTGATGAATCGAGAATACAACTGAATGACAAATGAATAAATAATCTGAATTGCAAATGACCAATCACAAATAATGTTTTCCTTCTTCGTTCATTTTTTGTTTTTTTTTTTGTTTTTTTTTTGTTTTTTTTTTTTTTTTTTTTTTTTTTTTTTGTGAAGAAGATGAAGAAAAAGAAAATGTTCAGTCCGTGATTTTAATTTGTTATTCTGAGGAGTACTACTACTACTACTACAACACCATGGCAATGATACAATGTATTCAAACAGATGTCCGTCGTAATTTGCATGACGAAGATATCGTTTTTAACATAAGTTAAAATGACATTTTCTTGGTTTGTCTCTTAATATTATAAAAAAGATCTGCATATTATACACATACATATACATATATAATATATGTATAATAATAAAAATGAAATATGCAAAATGGTTGAGTCAGGATTATAAATAACCATATGAAGCCATTAGTTTATAACTTATTGATCTTATACGATTGTCAATAGTTTGAATGACATTTGACTGAAGATGAAAATTTCCTAAGGCGATATTTTTTTTTTTAAAAAAAAAAAATATTTTAATTTTGGTCCTTTTTTATGCAGGATTTTTGATTATTTTTTTCTTCTAATTCAAAGTTTGTAATAGGTACGCTTTGCAATCGACTTATTTTTAAGTTGACTTTAATATTAGTTGATCTATTTTTAGTCACAGGTAAGTATTTTTTTAATTAATTAGTTAAATTTAGAACATTCAAAAGTGAAAGTAGAAATAAATATCGTTTTACTTATAAGAGGAAATAAATGATTTTTCTAATATATAAAAGTTCTTTTATACAATACAAGATTTGAAGGTTTATATAGTCAATTCGAACCAAACGTCCTAATTAAATTGCCTATCGTAAGAAAGAAAGGCTAAGAGCTATGACCCAAGGCATCATTAAATGCAAAAATGTTAACCATATTACTTTTTGAATAACTATTAACAGATTGAAGATTATTGATCAAAATGACGGAAGAGGATCGTATCTATACAGAGCTTTGCGGAACACCCGAATTTTAATTAATTGTAAGGCAGATACATAACGTTGGTTGGTAATATGGACAAGTTAACTGTACCTACGCCAATAAAAGACAATTGAAATGGTACATAATGTCGTATTGTCGTTTTATAGAGTGATATATTGGTCACGATGCAGAGTAAACACGCAATTTCATTTCTAATCGAATTCAAGATGTATATAATACGAAACAAATAAATAAGTCAGTGTTAATTACAAGCAAAGACAATTAATTACCTTACTGTGTGAATAGTTACAGGTATATCACATAGTTGGTTATGTCTGTGTGTGTGTATATGCATTCATATATAAATATATCTGGGCTTCATTTCTATTACCTATATATGTATATATGTTTATAATACTATACAAACCCGCAGTGTCGTTGTGATTGTAAATTTTTAATTGGCATTTAAATAGAATGATTGTGTCAGGTACACAAATGGCCACAGAATATATAAATTAATTACATAGACATTAGAGGGTTAATGGCAAAGTAGATTGTGATTTGTGTTTATTGAATATTTATTTAGATTAAGGTAGTAAAGTTACCAGAATGTTTTGATAAATGTATTAGTTTCTCGATATTTTTTATACACTCTTTTTTTTCTCTCTTTCCATCTCTAAAACGCGAACACTTTGTTTCATGTAATTTAACTGTCAAGCCGTCAAGTAATGTCTTCCTTATCCAATAACTTTGCCTTGATAATTAATATTGAGTTAAATGTTAAATGTTTCAATTGTCAGTAAAAAAGCATTTTTGATATAATTGACATAAAATGACTGCGGTGCTAATTGTGGTGGTGTGTGTCTGTTTTTTTTTTTTTTATTATTTTATTTTTAGTTAATTTATACTTTGATGATAGGTAATTGGTTTTTATTTTCACCCAGTGGTGACAGAAACTCGGAAATAGTAATTTATTTTGTACTGTCACGAGGAAATTTATAATTATTGTGAAATTGATTTAATGTGAAATCGTGTAGAAGTTTTTACAATAAATTGAGTTATTTGTTAAGTAAAATTTTAGTTTTAATTTAAAGTGATGATAAATGGTTCTTTGAAATAAATCGGAAGGTTATTTAAATCAATTAAATTGCATTATTTCGTGTAATCAAGTACCCAAACCTGAGTGCTAAAAGTTGATTAGTTATGCATAATTGATGTTTACAGATACACAGTGCACATTCTAAAACCTATAGGAAGATAGGGGAGGTTCAAACAAAAATATGAAAAAGAACACTGCTTTCACCTCGAATTCGACAGTTTTTTGAAAATAAAAAAATCAAAATCATTATAGAAAAATTGCATATAAATCTGTTTTAAGTTGGTTGGTTGGTAAGAGTAGCGATACCTTATGTTGGTATCCAATTAGCACAGTTGTGCCGTTTTGATACCACTGAACACCCTATTGTTGTTATGGTCACTGGGGAGATTTCGTTACAGCCATTTGGAGGCATTAAGGAATTACTGATCTCTTTTAACTTTGTAATTTTTTTCTGTGAAAATCAAAAAAAATTTCACTTACTATTTTCACTTACTCAAAAATGTCCGTAATAATCCTAGTAAATATATGGGTTAATGAATTTTGATTGACTTAAATAAGAAATTGTAGGCCCGTTACTAAACATTTTTGTACCTTGCTCAATGAAACAAAATCGTCCCTCTATTATAAACGCAAGGATAAGTCACCACATATTGTCATATAGTATTAATTGGATGAGTGACATTATGTAACCCAATTTTTTTGCTCCCTGTTTCATTACTCCACTTGGACCTTCGATATACATATAAATACTAATAAAAGAAATCATTGACATTTGTCAAACAAAAAGTCATTTGTTCTTAATATTCTCACGCATAATTGAACGAACATTCACACAATGAAGGATTACAGAAAATACATAGTTCACATCTGACAGTAGTGTATATTATTGATTTATTATGTATTTTAACTATTTTTGCATTGAAATTATTAATATATAAAATCCATTTTCTATATTGAAGCAATTATATTAAATCATCATGTTTAGAACATAAAACCTCCATTTGAATTGTTAATTTCTCTATATCACGCACTATCATTTCAAACTATAAAAGCGGGTTTCTAATTACAAACTACTTCAGCAGAAATTATGGAAATAAATTGTTCAAAAAATAAAAAAAAAAAAAAAAAAATCAATGTATATTAATGAACAAAAATTTGTATAATAAAAAAACATAAAAAATAAGTTCAAAACATAAAGCAATATCCTCAAACCGTTCCACGTGTCTGTATGTATACTCTCCACTTTGCTAGACTACCCAATGTATGTGTTGTGTACCTTTCTTCCATTTTAATCAACTTTGTTCCGTGTGCTGTAATAACAGCCCTGAATAATTAATAAGACAACACGAAATGCTGCCATGAGTTTTCCAGATAAAGGAAGAGCCCCAGCAAACACATAAAAATGGCATGGTGAAATGTGGTTTTAAGCTATTTCATATGAGCTTTTTTCAATTTTTTTTTTCTTTCCTTTTTTGTTTTTTTTTTGTTTTTTTGCTAGATAGGTTCTATGTATAATTGTATGTACATATATATTTATATATACATGTAGATTTTTAGATATATTTTATATTATGTATGTATGTATATATGGTATAGGTATAGGTATATTTTACAGGTATTGACTGAACACAATAATTTCTTATTATAATGGATATTTTGAAAGTGAATTTTTTTTCTCTTTGGGTACATTAAACGTTAATTACGATCGCGGCTTAGCCAACAGGTGTCTCATTAAAAATATAAAGAAAATTGGTATATAGGAAAAAAAGAGGATTGGTTTTTGGTGAATTTAATAGATGTTTATAGGTTTTTTACATTAACGAAATTTTTTTTTTAAAAAATAATGTTATCGACAGCTTATTTCTAATAGGACAGTTATAGAGATAACACAGTATTATATTTAGGTTTTAGGTTTGTGTTTAAAGGATTAATATCAATTTTTATGACGTTTTTTGTTTTGTTTTGCTGCGTACCTAATAAGTAAAGTTAAAGTCGCTATGACGTCTTTTAAGAAAAGTGTGAGTTAATATTTAATTTTAGGATGTATTTTTTAGTTTGTATACAAGTTCGATTGAAATTGGTCTTATGAAATTCTCGAAAGATTTGTTTTTATCAGAGCAAATTCTACTTAAAAGGAATAAACAAACAGTATAGTTCTTTATTGGTAACTTTAACGCTTTAATCAAGTAACTTGTACATTAATCATTTTTTTCATTAATATTGTCCCTTTTATATTAATATATTAAACATTTCGATAAACTACTACTTTTATTCATTACAGTCAAATGCTGAAGGAAATTTAATATCCAATCATTATAAGTTTAAATTCTATAGTTAAATGTTATGGTAATTATTTTTAATGTGAAACATTGGGCAAGGTTCGCTACCGAAAATTACTATTTAAGGCGATATGATATCTATTCGGCTTGTCTATTATAACTAAGATAACTGTTTTGGAATAGTAATTCAAATGGCATAGTAAAATATAGGTATATCTCTTCATGAATAAAACCAATATCCGTAACACAATAATATAATTCTTGTAACGGTCGAATAATTGCAACTAACATTGTCTAATATACGTATAAACAACATTAATACGTTATCAGATAATTTACTTAATGTACAATACAACGTACTCGGTTTATACTATGCATACATATACCTAGTATAACCTTCCTGTACCTAAATTTCCCATTTACTTAAAGGGCAGTTCCAATAACGACTCTATTATTCAAGGGTGCGTTTTAAGGATACTTAGAATTCCGGACATATACAGCCATGTTACCAAATATCTCTTTTATACCTACTGTTGAATATAAAGACAAGGAGTGCATGTTTAAGGCACCCTCACCAAAAAATGGTAATGTTAGCGAAATTCTCCAACAAACCTGTCACCAACATAATATGTATTTATTCGCATTTGCTTAACATAGCAAAACGATTTAACAAAAAAAAAAAAAAAAAAGTTCCTGTCGTATATGGAAAAACGAAAAAAATATGAATTTGATTTTGGTTTTCACCGCAAAACATCATATATAGGTACATAACATATATTTGAATGTATGTCGGCAGATATGTATGTATGTATGTATATAAAATATTCCTCTATTCTTCGTTTTTTTCCCTTCTTTTCAGAATTAATGAACCTATCATTGATATGGATAAATTGTAGTTTGTGCATTAAGCATTCAACTATAATTTATCGCTGATATTACTGATAAGGGGGAAAGAAAAACTAATCACAAACAACTCAGTGTCGTTCTACATTATCAACAATCCGTTTCCATATAAATAGAGCTTTAAGTTAAGATTTTTATTTAAGAAGAATTGTGTCAATCGAATATTACTACAAATTGAGTAATTTTTATTTGAATTAAAAATTCTTCATAAATACAATACATGCGGATGCGTTTTTCATAAGAAATTTATATGGAGGCTAGTTGAATGTGTGCGTTTACTATATCTACTAATATCGGCTATTCCTTCATTTAGTATGCAATTTAATTTATTTATTTTCTATGAATAGGAGTCCTATAAGGATTAAGGATGATGATCTCTTATTATACAACACAAAAATTTGTATGGAATGATGTAGAAGGGAGGATAGAAGGGTGATTTTCACACATACAGATACCAGAGTTCGCGCAACCCTAAAACCTCTAAATTCAAAATTAGTAGTTTATCTAAACGGATTCTTGAGTTGTTGAATTTCTCAGCAAACGAGCTTAAAGCTTTTTCATGAAACGTGCATAAAACACAACTGATATGCCAATTGGATTTGTATGTATGTGGAAATAAAAGATTTTGAAGATTGTCCGTTATTTCTTCTTCCAATAACAAAATCGTTCTATTTATTGGAATATTTATCATACTGCAAGAATGAGCAATGACAGAATGGCAAGAATTATTACCGACAATAAACCAATTGGTCGACGTCTACTTGGAAGATCACCGAATAGATGGCGACAATGTTACAGTTTCATATTACAGGAAAACACGTCAAATACGTCATAAGCATCAACAGGATACGAGTTCTACAAAAAACAAAAAAACAAAACAAAAAATCTCTATCTTTTCAATGTTCCTTTATTTTATTTATAATCTACCATACAGTAATAATTAGCTACTAATTAGTTGGTAAAATAACCGTGTAAAATGCATACATTTAAGTATAATATAACATCACGTTACATTACATTAATAAAAATTTAAAAAAAATCTCCTTTCTTTTAATCAACGTCACTCATATTTTAAATTACAAAATATCCAAAACACTCACTAACCACAAATGTGAAAACAAAACAGGAATTTTGCCGTAAAATCAACAAAGTACAAGAAAACAGTCTCTGCATCAGAACGCATATAGTCAAGCATTTAATTTTATTTAGTTTTGTAACCCATTTTTTCCCAGCCTTTGCTAATGTTATGTTCACGCCAACAGATTCAGTATAATTTAGTGGTGAAAATGAGATTTATTTTTTTTGTCCATTTTCCATTTGGTTTTTTTTTTATTGTATACATATGTACATATATAGCCAAAACTGGAAACTATTCTCTTGTTATTCTTATTAAGTGACCTAGAACAAAAAACAGTTACACTCAGTATATTTCATGATTTCTCTTAATATAAGTTTTAAGTTGTGCTCATGTGTAGACGGAGAATTTAAAATTTAAAATAACTTTTTCTTAAAAAGAGAAAAAAAAAAAGAAAAAAGAAAAGCGAAAAATAAAAAATTAAATGAGATACTGGGGAGAAAATTGTGCTTGCTGTTTTTGGTGTGGAATTTTTACTTTATGTTTGTACTTTATACTTGTACATTTGAGCTGGGTGTAAAGCTGTAAATTTCGAATTTCGTAATATGTGAAATAGCTGAAAAATTCCAACAAAATGAGCTTCTATGTAGGAAGAGGAAAAACTATGGGTTAGGGTATAAAATAAAGTTTCTGTAGTGAAGAAAATGTACATTTGAATTGTATGCCAGCAGGTAATTACAAACATAGCTCATGTTTAGTTCTATAAAAGGAATTGTCATTAAGCTAGACGTTTGTCATTAGTGTAATCCCGTTTTGTATTATAATTAGGTTTTTTTTTTTTTTAATTAAGTTATTTGATCTGAAACTTGAAACTTTATTTTGATAGAATGGTCTTTAATTCAATTAATTATTTACTTTTCCGAAACATATACAAACAACCTGACGATTAAGAGTGAAAATAAAGGATATTATGACAAATTGTAATTCTAAAGACGGGCACAGAATAAAACGCGAATGTCCGTGCTAGAATGATGGAATGAACACTGTCAAATTGATTTTCATCGCATTGAAACTTATCAAATTAAGCACAACAAACACGGTATTTCGTGAGTGAGTGTGAATTGTCACAAGAAGTTAATCAACTTTTTAGTTTAAGATAATTTTGCGAAACCATTAGTTGACATAACCTCATTTTTTTTTAAACAAAATAATTTTTATTATTGAGGTTTAGTGCTGGTTTTTTTGGGAATATTTACGTAGTATTAATTTTTAATCGTGTTCATTCATATTGATTACTTATATTATAGTATGGTACAGAATTGATTTGGAGAGTGTATCTTTAATCGTGGAAGTTTTGAATGGCTAAAAGTGGAAAAATTCATCCCCTTAACCCAATATATAGGCTGTGCCTATTTGAAAACGGGTATAGTTAAATTGTTCACGATTTTTGAAATACGACGCTAATTTGCATTCTTGTACAATATTTAATCAAATAACTTATCGAACAATTAAGTGAAATGCAAAATAGTCTAATTAAAAAAAAAAAATAAAAATTTAATTGATTTGGTTTTAGGCGTTAATGGGTTAATAAGTATAGTGAAATGACATGAAACGCCAGAAACGAAAATTTCCGCGTCTCGAACATCATTCTTCCGTGACGTGCTTTTAAATACCGGGAAATTAAAATGGATTGAATTTTTAAAAAAAACATGGATTACATTGTTCCCTGATATCTTGTGTGTAAATTAGTATAAAGAAAGGGAATATAGTAGAAAATACCTTCATACCATAAAATATGTTTATCTACCTGCCTATTTTATTAGTAAATATTACTTTAAATTTTCTGCTTCTTTTTAATTATCAAAAAGACGTTATCATTGAATATAAATTTTTTTTTAAAAAAAGTAAGAACCAAAATATAGAGAAAATAAAAACAACAAAATTTCCTAAATAAAAAAAAAATACAATTTACCTTGAGTAATATAAATCCTTAACGTCAGCAATTCACATTTCCCTAATGACATGCAATATATCAAAACACTAATTTCGTGTTTGTGTTACAAATCGCACATCAAGATCAAGTGCCATAGAAAATCCCTTAGAGAAATTAGTCTTATTTTATATTTTTATTTATTTTTACTTATTGCCTATCCCGAACACTTCTGCTAACCGAATTGACCTAAGAGTCAATAAATAACTCATCGTGGTGTAAATGATACCACCAAGATTCAATACGGCTGGCATGGCGGACCGGGCGTTATTCATCGTCCCCCCCATATACATATAAATATATATAACTTATTTTTTGGCCGTATCTCTCGTTTTACAGACATCATCGTGGCCCATTCCATTGACGACGACGCCGTTTCTGAGTACATTTCTTCGCAATTTTTTTTTTATATATATATATATTTGCCAGCGTTCCCTTTGCTCTATTGAAATACGATCTCCAAGATGAATAATAGAATACTTTTGTAGCTATACTTATAATACTATACAACATTACTCTGTCGGTGGTAGAAATCTATATAAATTTATATATAAGGCAACAGGTATATTTACCAGTGCCATCGATGTAAGATTATTGTATAAGTACACTAACTTGGGATTTTTACTCCTTTATTCCTGGGTGTTGTTTTTAAGATTTCTTTCTTTTGCCAATGGTTGACATAAACGTACAAATAGTACCGACCGACATTTTAAAGTCTACACCAATAATAAAACTTTTATAGGATTATACTCGTATAATGAAAAAAAGTAAATACTAAATGTTCTATTCATAAAACCTATTAAATGTTTAATGTTAAGAACTTCAAATGAAATAATAAAGAGATTGTTGTTAATTTCAAATACATGATATAGGTATAATTAAACAAGGGTAAAGGGAAAACGTACTTTTGGTAATATAAAAATAAAGTAATTTATCCAAATGTAAGTTTTGATAAATTACCTGGTAATTTATAAGTAATTTATCAACTGAGTAAAATATCTAACTATTAATTATATATACACTATTAAAGACAAGGTTTTTTTTTCAAAAAATCGTCTGACATATTTTATGCTATAATTAAATAATTAGTCATGTCCATAAATAACTTATTAATTAATAATATATACAGAAATATTTTGGATATTATTTCTTATAATGAAAATTATGATTTTTTTTTATATAATTAAATATAGAGCTAATTTTATTTCATTCATTTTAAAAATTCATTAAAAAAATGAACAAATATTAATTAGGAAAAAAAAACAACTTCAAGACAAAACGCTTTTCCACAATTTCATTATTACATTTAAAATACTTCTGTATATATTCAGAATATAATAGGTGAAAATATGGTTTCAAGTACATACATGGAAAATGCATATTACTGGTAAAAGCTAATTAAATTTTATTAAAAAAAAAAATTAAAAACAAAAACTAAACTTTATTTTAAAAGCTTTGTTTTAACTTTAGAAAAAATAAATGAGGAAAACTCAATATAGGTACCTATGTACCTCTATAATTATAATTATAATGTTTTGTACTTCACATTTCTGTACCCCTTGTGAAGAATGCGAAATGTTACAAATACATAAATATTAAAGGCAAAGGTGGTTTTGGTTGACGATTTATTAAAAAATGCGATATATTTTTACCAAAAATGTATTCGAATTTTTTTTTTACAAAACTTAAAATATCTAAAATGTTTTCGTGAAAGCTTTTCTCACATGAATAATTTTATTTCATTTTTTAAAATACATTTTACAGGGTGTTGATTACGCAAAAGTAAGCAACTATTATGCAAAGAAATTAGTGGGATCAATTTTACTAAGTTATGTAGTTTGAAAGTCAAGATTTTGGAGTTTTATTCTCGCTAAATGGGGGGTACACAAATTAAATTTAACTTTAAAATGTATAAAAAAATCTATAAGATTGGGATGCGTTTTGCGTTGGACCAAGCAGTTTTAATTATGTTCACGTTTTTAATGGAGACAATCTTTTAAATGAAATAATTTTGAAAATAATTTAATTTGTGTTAATTTCGACAAATTTCCTTTTATATTTGGTACTATTTTTGAGTACTCGTGAAAAGGTTCTATTATCTGTCTAATCTCGATGAAGTGTCATAAAATGTATATAAATGAATAAACTAAAATAAAAGTGTTTGAAGCAAACATAATTCTCGGCACCATTGTTCTTTGATCCTTAAAAACACATTTTTTTTGCCTGAATTTTTTTTTGTAATTTCATACTCTGTAACAGAGGTTTGTCTGAAGAAATAGTTATTTTTGATTAGATTAGAAGATATTTTTAATTAGGTCCATATGTATATCATATTATATAATGTATTGAAGTAAATATCATTTGTTCGATGAAATCATTATTGTCATTTGTATTAAGTATAATCCGCTCCAATTTTTTTTTTTTTTTTCAAATATTTTCTTTACATTACGAAATTGACCTAAACTAAACCATTGCTCCTAGATAGATGGTATGTGATGGGTGATGTTTGCTCATATAAATGTTTCTCAATTTGATTCTATATAAACTTTAACAATCGAAACGTGTCTGATCGATATTTTCATCGAAAACGGATACTTAACTTATGGGATATCAGATGCATATGGATATGGGAAAAATATTCAAAAACCAAAATGTACTAAAAATTTTTATAGCAAAACAGCAGAAATTTATGAATATTGAAAATTTATAGCTACCAGTAAACTATTTCCTTCATTTTGAAAATTCTATTAACAAAGTGTCGAAGATATCTCACGATTATTGTTAGACGATGGTTGGTGTATGGTATGCATATATATATATGTATGTATATATGTTGGGTTTACGATGTATTATGCAAATACGATATCGAAATATTATATTGAGCTCATATTATATTGAACGGTTATGTATTTCTACCATACAATGAGGCTGCGTCAATTTTAGCCCATATAATACATATATATACGATGGGAAAAGCGTTAAGAAAACCTCTTCTTACTTAATAAATTCAACGCTTAAGCTTTGGAGACACTCGATATCCATTTTGAATTCACATGGGGAATGTCGACATAAAATTAACTTCAATGACAAAATAGAATTATTTTCATACATTCATCAAGGGATGTGTTACTATATAGTTTGGTTTTAATCTAATCACCCAAAACAGTTTTCTTGTACATACATACATACATATATGAATATATAGTTATGAGAATGTGTGGAAATTTTAGAATTTAATTTTCCATATCTACGAGTAAGTGTGTATACATATATACGTACTAATAATAATGATAATGATCACGTATCACGCAGAACTTCATTTAAATTATGAAAATCTTCTATATACATACGTACATACATACCTATATATGTAATGAATTTAATAAATATACATAGCTAAGTATCACACGCTTATGTATAGTTTAAAATGAAAATTAAAGATATTTAAAAAAAAATGGAACCAAAATGATCGAAACCTAATATTTAGCAATTGTTTCGCATTCAATTATCATAGTTTGAATATTCCTTCTATTTTTTTTTTTTTTTGTTAGGGGTTATTCCCCAACATTCCAGAATATGTGATTCGGAAAGACCTTTTTATGTAAAGACTGGACATTTAGAGGAAATATTGCTGGGACCAAATGGGAAATGAAATGAGGGTTAAAGAAACGATTGAGAAAATAGTTTTCTATAGGGTTCCCCATATCATATATGGAAAGCTCTATATATGATATGCCTTCGTATAATGTATGAAGAAGATAAAATGTCTTAATCACAAAATAGAGACAATATATTATGATGTTGGGAAATTTTTGGTGATGATGATATTTTGATTTATTACCCCAAAAAGTTAGATTATTTAATTAAAATTCTCTGTCATTCAGTTTTAATGGTTTTCGGCCAAAATGTGTGCTTCTTTTAATATAGGGGTTTTTCGGTTTTAGCATAGCAGGAAGTGTGTTAAACGAAGTTTAAAATATCAATCTAAAAGCTTTTCCTGATGGGCAATATTATTTTTGGGCGATATTAAAAGTGTCACATCAACCGAAAGAGCAGGAGATTATTGAATAGCAAATTTTAAGTGAACAATATATAAATACTAATAATATAATGTCAATGTAATAGTTAAAATTTAATTAAATTTGACAAAATAATTATCGATACTGTCATTAATTATACGGAGAATTTCAATATATTTTTTCTGTCATTTTTGAAATATGGTCTGTCTTGTTATTTAATTTATTATTAAATCTTTCTCTTTTTTTTTTTTTCTTTTTATGACCAAAGGCACCAAATGTCTTGATTTAAAATATTTTCAAGTAATAAGAGTCAAAATATCAATTCAATAAATATTTGATAAAAAATTACCTAACAATCAGTATAAAGAACAAATTTTTTAATATTTTTGAAAAAATATCGATGAGAAAAAATTAATGTTGGCTCATTAAAAAAGTTTCTGTTCCTTTTAAGAATCATATGTAGGTTTAGGATAAGAAACAAAGAAAAAAAAATTCTTGATTCATTACAAATATTCTAGAAGTTTGATAATAAGAATTCAATTGATAATTCGAAGACAATATTTTTTAGATAAAACTTTCATTATTCATTTGAAATTCTTATCAGAAGTACTAATTTTTCTTTATGTTATGAATGTATGCAAGAATAATTGAATTTCGGGTATAGAATTGTCCAGGAGACGAAAATATTCTTGAAAAACAATCGATCAATGTCACATTTGCGAAGTACCAAATAAAAACACAAATTATACACTACGGGTCGAATTGTTAAAGAAATGAAAACTGTTTAGGATGTCAAACTTATTCTGCGCCAAACTGTGCTATCTTTTTCTTAATTGGGTAGTGCTATTGACTTAAACTTGATGTCGAAATTAGTCCTAAACTAATATACTTTTAAGCAGGTATCAATTGTTTGACCTGTGATTGATATTGGTCTGAATTTCTATTTCTTAACATTCGGGTAAATTAAAAAAAAAAGCTTAAAGTGTCAATTTATTATACAATTTGTACGTAGATAGATACTTTTAATGTTATCCATAATTTACGTATCCAAAAACAAAATAATTCGCCTACTGTGCCCCCTTATTATAAATACTCGTAGATATTTTATCTCACTTCAAACGCTATGTTTCCTATAAATATTCCCTGTTATATTATAAAACTCTTATTTATACACCTTTTATATTCTATTTTCTTTTAAACTTTAAAATATGCAATGGAAATTGTACCCTTTCAATCTTATGAATAATATTAATGGGAAAATAGGTATCCAAGAACAATAGAAACGTTTTTTGGACTAAAGTTCTAACATCAAATAAATAACAAATTTTACTCTTTTTCATCTCTAACGAAGCTTTTATAAAGGATCAAAGTCCAATAAAAGATAAATAGAAGTCAATATTTGTTTTATTTTTTGGAAAATGGAAAATTATGTTCAAAAATAAATAAATAAACTTTTTTGTGTTATATATGCCGAAAAAGCACACACAATTTTCAAAATGAAATTAGTTTGAATAGTTAAAAATAAAAGCGAGGTAACCTGATGGGAATTATAATCGTATATGGATGTAGCTCTATGTACATTCTAGGTAGTTGGAGATGAGGCAACCGAACACATTGTTTGAAATGAACTTTACCGTGAATAGAAATCGCGTTGAATGAAATAATGAAAAACAAACACACTCCTGGTGTTTAATTTTTTTTTTTGGCTAGTCTAATATACATAAAATGTAAGCAAAATGTATAAATTTACGGGATGTTCGCGTATAGCGGAATGTGGTTTTTTTTATCATTGTTTATTTTACTATCTGTTTTATTTTTCATTATATATTAGTCTGAATTTAATTAATAATTAATTAGATAAATATTAGGTAGAACTTTTATTCATTTGTTGTGTTTAAAGAAAATCAACATTTACTGGTCTTTAGTATTTTAATTCCTGTATAACTATGTGCAAATATGCTGTGCGATGGTATTAATAACAATTTAATGACAATACATATTTAATGTATTCACAACTCATTTAAAAATTTTTTCGATTCATTCTATGTCAACATAAACTTTAGATGGTTTCTTTATTGAAATTACTTAAATGTTCAACAAATACTTTCAAATGAAAAACACTATACCTACGGTTACGACATATTGATTTAACATATCGTAAATTTAAACAAATTAAATGTTGAGTAGATCAATTAGAATCCACTTTTTAGATTCCACTCTCACATCTTCCATTACTTTCAATAAATCTACGACCATGAAGTGGCTCAGTGCGTTCAAGTAAGTCTTTGTTAAAGGAGCTGCTGGATTCCACTGAACCAAAAATCAGAATGGAATTTCATCGAATATAGTCTAGTTCTCGAGTTGAACTGAGGCCATTTGAAGCATTGTAGGTCATTACATCGAAAATGTTTCAATTTATGTAGAAAAATGTTAGTACACAAATTCGGTGGCCTTTGAATAATGATTTTTGGTATTTTACTGGAAAGCTATAAAGTACGTCTGTCCTATTATACAAATAATTATGTACTAATAAAAAATTAATATTGAAAATAATTAATTTATAGACAAATAATTTATTTTCTTCTTATTTAAACAAAGTAAACGAACATTTCTCCCAACTTTTCGTTTTATCTTTTTTGCTATGCCGCAGTTATTTTTTTAACCAACAACCCCTAAAGAGGTGTATTTATTTAATTTTAAATATAAACAACCGCTTGGTGTATGTCAAATCAATTTGCGAGATTTTTTTGTAATTTTTTTTTTTGTCAGTTTTTTCTTACTTTTACCTTATCGACATTTACCACAACGATCAGTGAGGATAGAAAGAAAATATTTTCCATTAATTATAAATTAATTTGCCCCAAGGAAAATACTGTGCAATTCCAAAAATATTATGAATCCATTCGCCGCATTGTAAATAACTTTGTTAGATATTTATGAAAACAATACATAAATTATTCATAATATTCTGCCGCAATAAAAAGAACCGTTGCCTAAATAATTATTTTTCTTAAAAATTTTGCCTTCTTAACACCTTCGCGTAAAAAACCTGCACAAAATAATTTATTCAAAAATTTCACCCTTGATTGTAATTAATTAACCTCAGAAGCTTGCCACAAAAGAGAAAACTCCACCGTAATTGTACTTTAAATTTTTAATAGTTCAAAGTTTTTCCGTGTATACCGAACATACATATACCTTCATACCATACGCTGCGAGACCAAAAGAAGATGAAATGAAAAAACTTTTTTTCTTCTTTTTTTTTTACCAAAAAATTCTCTCGCAGCTTTTCTTATATGCGTTGGTATGGCTTTAAATAAATATGACCTGAGGGAGAGGACATACATTAAAAATTGTACGAAGAAAAAAAAAAAAAATTATTTGAAAGAAATTACATAGCACAGGGAAAATTGGATTTGCAAAAGATGGATTTCAGTTTTATTTTCTGTGTCTTTGACATACCATTTTTCTTTAATATTTTGTATTGTGCGGAGAAAAAGAGAGAGCGAAAGAGAGAGAAACCAAAAAAAAAAAAATCGAAATGATATAAAATGTATTTAATTTATGGAAAAAAAACCGCCACCACATGTACCACCAATCTTCCCAGTTCCAGTTATATCACCACCACCACCATCACCAGCAACAACAACAACAACAACAACAACAACAATAACAAAAGAACGCACAAACGAGAATATTATAATATCCTCAAATAAAAAAAATTTCTCTGCAGATTATTTTTGACTAAACAAAAAGGACAAATAAGCTGGATAAAACAGACTTCTTTTACTATGACAACACATTATTATCGCCCAATGGGGATTGTTGCTAGAATGAAGTCGATGGGATTATGTTTCATATTTACCAGATTCAATAAGTTTTTTTTTTTGTTTATTATTTTTTTCGCAAACGATATCCTAAGATTGAAATAAAAAATTGGAAATAAAGGATATTTCAAGTTTAAATTACGATTGATAAATATCATAGGTAAACACTTTGGTAGGTTTCTTCAAATAATACAATAAAAGAAAAAAAAATCAAAAATTCCACAATTGAACCATTGGGATTTTAAGGATATTGGAAAAATTGTATTTAAATTTCATTTACATAATTATTCGAATCAAATCATCTTTTGTGGTTATCTCTTTTGATCTATCATACCTGTACCTTCCAACCCCTGAGTGAAATCTTTAAGCATTTTTTATGAAGGCGAGAATATTCCTGAGTTCAGTATTCTACGTATAGAATAACACTAAAAAATATCTCCTGTTTTGTGTATACAGATAATATACGGGCACACTCACTCTGGGTTCTTGTTTTATTGCTATAGTGGTGCTGGTGACATGCCGAAACCGACTTTTTTAAGAAGTTTTTTTTTTTGGCTACTTTGTCGTTCACTTTAAACGAAGATGTTTTGGTAAAATTTTGTCCGTTGTTACATTAACTCAGTCAGACAAATTTTGAGTTCGTGATTCTGAAATAATCCTTTATATAGTTTTTTTTCCTATAAAAATTTTGATTAAGCAGTTCGTCTAAGTTCAATAATTGTGCTCGAAAAATATTTATCCACTTGTTGTTAGTATCAAAACTCTCTAATTGATTAAGAAATTCATGAAGTAACTATAGTATTCACAAAAATTTTGACCTTGACTATTGAACGCAAGCATTAGATTACTCTGCTCCATGTCAATGTCCAAACATCGCACAGTACACCATAATCTTATTTATATTTACCAAGACATTAGAAAGTAGTTTTATTTAGATCCTTTCTCATTCCTTATCCCACAAAAAAAGGAAGGAAAAAAAACCGAAAATAATAGGGAAAAAACTAAGCGTTAAATAGAATTGTTTTCGATCCTTTATCTTTTGACGCATGTGGGCAACCACGCGTAATATTTATTTAGCAAAGAAATGTGACAAAGAAAATTCTGCTGAACTGCTGAACTGCTGAAGAAGGTAATATATGAATGGGTATGGTGGAATATTAGTATAGGGATTCCATTCATTTTATATATATATATACATATATATATATATATATGTATATATGTATATATGTATGAGAGAATGAGGGTTATATAATATACGTCCAACTGGGACATTTTAATTGAAACATTAAAGTTTAGTACCAGCCCCATTGGTTTTTATATACGCAATGGCAACACACAATATTACGAGTAACGTTACCATATATAAGTATATTCTATATCTCATATATATGCGGATATATACATATACGTTACGTATACATACATACATATATACATATGTATATATAACGTAACGGATTGTATATGCCATTCCTTGTACGAAATATATGAGAAACTTCCTGACTTTTCCTATTTATGTAGGTCATATTATATTGTTTGTGTTTGAGAAAATGGAATTGTATATTTATTGTTCCGGCTATGCCCTATGCTCATATTATGGCGAAAGAAAAGGAAATAGCCAAAACTCTATTATTGAAATACTAACTTGCTCCATGGAATTTTCCTAATTTTCTAATGTATAAGTATAAGAAAACAAAAGGGGTAATTGAAAATTTTCACATAAGCCAGAGGGATGTTTGGACAACATTTGCATATCTTAATAGTTCTGTGTTTTTAATTACATTGTTAGACTGATTTCGTTTCATAATTGTTTGGGGACTATTGTCCTGAGTTTTGAAGTTTTGCCTTACTTACATACATTAATAATATTCATTTCGTTTAGCAAATATGTAATTACTTAAGGTTCAGTGATCCATATGAATGTCGTGTTTGGTCCTGTGTCCTTTAAATATAAATGAAGTGATTGTGTATATTATATTTATATCCATTCTTATATATGAGTATGATGTGTAGTTGGCTACTATTAATGTCAAAAGGATCGGCTGTACTTTGTGGTTTTCATATATTCCTAATAGTAAATTTGGTTTTGTCTAGCCATGGGTGAATTGACGAATGGAACAATGAAAAGTTAAATTATTACTATAATTGTAGGAGTTTTTGGTATCGTTTATACAACTATAAATAACTTTTTCAATTTGAAATAAACTTAAATTATACTTTTGGTATCTTCAAAATTAAAAAAAAAAATTATTTCAGTGAATGATAGGTTTCTCTTCGAATGGAGATTTTATTTATAATTTTAATTTATTAGTAAGAAAATTCTTGGCCCTTTTTGTAATTTATTATTATACTAAGACATTTAAATCGTTAACTTTTGTCATTTTCACCACTTTTTCGGAATTCCTAGCTTAATAAATTTTCATTGGAAATGTTATAATTTTGTTTACAGGACTAATACGAATTTAATTCTTCTCTTTATTTTAACATTATTCTACAATGCATGGTGTATGTAGATACTGTATGAGTGAGTTTAAGCGAGAGGTTCGCAGCCTTCTCTGGACCACCGCCTCCTTTATTAGAAAAAAAATTCCAACACCGCCTTTCCCATGATAGTTCATTTTACCAAATAATAAAATATTGTTCCATATTATCTATACCTATTTTATTTTCCGTTGGAAGGCTATCCGTCACAAGGTATCCGTCACACCTCACACGTGACAACTTATTAGGCTTATCCGCCGGAATTAAAAAAAAAATCCCCAAAAAGACTAAAATCATAATCTAAGATTGTCGGAATACATTAATATACGTTTCATTTACAGAAAATTCCTTTTAAATTATTTAATATTCATGTCGTTAGTTACTTTTCATACCAATTAACAATGTTTTTATTTTTAATGAAATATATACGCATCGCACACACACGCTTTTCCAACCAACCACTTCGAATTAATGATGTCATGACAAACTCCACTTCTTTTATGAAAATGCAAATATTTATTATTTAGCTCGAATTAATTTTGAAAAAAAAAAATGAAAAAAAAAACAAAAACGCGCTCACTTTAAAAGTAAACGCTTGTTCCTTCCCCTACGTGTGTATATTATAAGTTCATAATGAATAATGTCATTAAAATGCATTAACAAGTAATTTCTCGAAGATTTTATGCACGCCATAGGCTCATATGTATTGTACCATTCAAGCTTTAGTACACTGCAAGTACATGCTTATATGCAATAAATCAGCAATGAAATCATTTTCATACATGCACCTATATTATACATATGTATGTAAGTACCCACTACTTGACTACATACTTACCTACCTCACGGTATTAACGGTAGCATTACCTAACTACGACCTAACGGTAAAGTATGTACCTACATATCTCTACATATACAAATACATACCTACATAAGTACCTACCTACAAAAAAAAAAAAAAAACATAAAAAGTTATTTCTTTTAAAACATTTTTATGTTTTTAAATTAAGTCATTTTAAGGTGTATTTACATTATAAAAGGTAGACTTCGAAACTTCATATCCTTGGAAAACATCTTTCTTTACGGTTGTGTTGTTTTTCCGTTTGTGTTTCTCTATTTTCCCAGAAACAAGTCGCAAAATGACTGTGCAGCTATTTTTTTTGCGTCGAGAAACCTTTTTCTTAAAAAAAAAAAAAAAAAATTACCATAATTAAATAAACATTTTGTATGCTTCAAAGTAATATTTAAATTCAGTTTTTTAACTCGCACATTCAACGC
Organism: Platyura marginata; assembly: GCA_026745375.1. Classification (NCBI taxonomy): domain Eukaryota; kingdom Metazoa; phylum Arthropoda; class Insecta; order Diptera; family Keroplatidae; genus Platyura; species Platyura marginata. The sequence continues at coordinate 9,061 of JANSTT010015663.1, read as the reverse complement.
TCAAATAACAATTTCCATCATTTCTTACATTTTCTACATTTTACAACATCATGGCAGTTTTAAAAGGCCCACGACTACACGACTTGATGGAAATTATTTGAATATTCATGAGTTTGTTATATTTAAAAAAAAAAAAAAAAAAAAAACTTCTCTCAATTATTCCTTTTTAGTACATGTATGACTTTTGCATATATTCATGTTTTGCTGATAAAGTTATTTATATATATATATTTTTTTTTTATCTTTAAATAAGTGAAAGATGTTAGATACCTACTCTTATTACACACCAGCGTGATATACACAGTGTTAAATTTTCTATACCTACACCACAGTACATGCCATTATTAATTTATTTATCGATTGCTATATTTTCAGTGGCAAAACTTCCATTTTTGAAGGATACACATTAAACAGTGTTTAATGATTTGTAGTCTGCTATAAAAAAATCTATAAAAATAATAACCAAAATCCTATAAATGTTATCACAATAATGTTACAAGCTTTTTCAGTTATTTCAATATGTATCTACATTTATCTCGGCCGAAGCTTGTAGAAGAGGTTTAAATGAGACGAAAATCACTTATGATAGTTGTATTCATTATTAAACCTTCTTTTATCAAGCAATAGCTACTAAAAAGGTTCATTTTTTGATAAATACGTTCGGAAATATATAATCCACTTTCGTTGGTTGATAAATTCATATAAATGTTAGTTGATGAATTTTATATTTTAATACAAGTTTTTTTTACAGTGTACAATGCGCTAGAGAACACATTTGATCACATTGACGTAACGTTAATTTAATTCGTGACATTTGCATACCTACCTATGTAAGAGTTGCATTTAAGATAACATTTACTTAATTGCAGAGTAACTTAGTATCGAAATTTATATCTTTTGATGATGATGATGATATAGAGTAATTTCCATTTTTTTAAATCAAAAGTTATGCATAATTATGGCAACAGACTCTGTAGTGTAGGTGTAGATGTTATACATCTTAATTTTCTTGTTTGTGATCCGATAAAATTTGATATGTTCAAGTTTAAATCCAACAATTAATTTATTCTTGCCATGATATGCTCCGCTCCTAAGGCTCCTTGTAGTGTAAATTTGTACACTTTTATTGAGACTTTTTTTCTACCAAACTCAAAAATTTTTAACCTACCGAAAACTGTTCTTAACATTTTTGTTGCACATGTAATTAGTGGCTTATCTGTAAAATTGCAAGTTTAATATTTCGACCCGTTTTTAATAAGAACTTAAATGACATTGTAATAAGTTTTTTTTTCTATTGTGTATGTGTAGTGATTATACATATATATGTATAAAAAGTTATGATTTAAAAATTCTTTTAAAGGTTTTTTTGGGAAAAAAGTAAATTAAAATTAAAAAAAAAAAATTAAATAATCAAATTAATTTACTATAAATGAGTAATTCGTTAAAAAAACGTTTTGAAAATCCGCGCGTTTTTTCTTTTTTTTAAAAATTAATTCGAGCTAAATAATAAATATTTGCATTTTCATTACATAAAGGATTGGACGATTCTATTGAAAACCTATTTTTGACTTTAACGCATTTAATTTTTCCAAATTAATGTTTACACTAACAACATGTTTATAAATACATTTTTCATAAATAAATTTTTTTCTTGTAATGCTCAAATCTTGTCTGCATATATTATACAATATACCTCTATACAGGGTAGATTTTTACAGAACATTTATTAAAACATGCTTTTGAACATATTTCACTGCCTGATTGATAATATTTAACCAATTCAATTTTAAATTTTAATTTTTATGTACATGATTGACATAATCAAATTTACTATAGACGATAAAAAAAAGTCAACCCTTATAACAGTCACTTAATTTGTTGTCTGTCATCGTCCCACATAACTTCAAACATTTTTAAGAAATGAATAACAATTTAACATTGAAACACCGTACTATATATGCCGGCTAACTGATTGTCAAACAAATATTTGCAAATTAATTGCTTTCAAATCACTATCATCGTATTTTCGGCGCCTTGCGATAATTTAATTTTTGTGTGCGGCTAAGATCGCTCCACCAAAAACGATGTTCCAATAAACTTCCATTAACCAGAAAATGCAATTAAATACAAATTTTCAGAATGGCCTTTGCTCTAGCTCTAGCTAACTATAATAAATCTTTTTGTAAATATTAATTAGCATCAAATTGATATTAATTGTTATTACATTTATTTTAATATTTCCATTTTTGTACGATCACAAATGTATTTCACTTTTTAAGAGTGTACATCTTTAGTTGCACTTAATTAAAAATTGCACTTTTTTGTCAGAGGGGCTCATGAGAGTAGTAAGTTGCGAACAAACTACAAAAACTATTAAAAGCCTTTGAAGCCTACTAAGTTATTAGCTATATTATTTTCACATGAATTCGACACTATCGGTAATCATCATATCAGATTTTTATATAAGGTGGTACAAAATGAAGCAATGAAATTCATCTAATATTTATAGTAATATAGGTACATATGTAGATAAGAAAATATTTCTATTATATCTAAAATGTTTGATTAAAAAAAAAAAAACATCGTGAATATAATAATTAGGACCACCCTAAATCAAAAGAATTAACGTTCTCTGTGAAAAACCCTGATTAGTGATTAGTAAAGAACAAATAAAATTTTCTATATAAACCAAAATCATCTGAGGCCTATATACATATGTATATGTATGTATTAAGATGATCGTAAAACTTTTACTATTATCAGGTAGATTACATCGTTCTGGTATATAGTTATACTATTTCTTAAGCTTAAGTTTAGTACAAAAATTACATTTAAATCTTATTATGCGAATAACGATGATAATTTCAGCAACGGTAAACATACAAACAAAATGGCTTAAGAAATTATTCGATACATTTGCTACTTCAATTTCAAAAGAAATTGAATATAAACCCAAGAAACTGTGTAACTACTTCTACTCCTTTGTGTCAAATTTCATTTATTTCTATAGAGTTGAAAATATCAGTTTCGATATACATATTACTTCCGACAACTTTCATTGTACGAATTTAAATATATGACGCGACTTACCTAGTGCGAGAAATCATTCAATATCCTGAAGACTTATTCCAAGGAAATTGAGTTAAGGGAAATAAGATAAGAGAATTTGGATAAATTTTAATACAACATTCGTTGTATCAATTTTAGTTTTTTTTTTTTTTTTTTGCTTTCCTTTCCCTGAAAATGCATTTAAGATAATATTGTTTCATATTTATGTATATTGGATTTCAGTTTGTATACTTCAATATGATTTATAGGTAATCTTGAGGTGAGTCATTCAATCGTTAAAGAAATTTTCTTTTTATTTTATTTCGTAATTTTAAGTAACATATGTAGTATCAATGTCAAAAACACTGTGGTATATCATTCCCAATAAAAAGTGTACAAGTTTTTTTCGTCAATTTGACAGCATAATCAATTATAACTTGGTAATATGATCAGCTGAGTAGAAATAAGTGTTGACATTGGACGAGCATTTTATTTTTATAAACATTACCTCATCTCCTTCCTAATAGATATTTAACTTATTACAGTAGAAGCAACGAATTCTCCTTTTATCCAAATTGCAGTGGCGGCTCGTGAGAATTATTTATCCCATCATTTTAAGACTATTAATTTGATGGAAGAAAATTAAAAAGAAATCAATCAAAATGTATGGACCTGTGGCAGTTTGTTCACTTGGTTTATTATTTTATTATTATTTTTATTATTTCTTGTTGTTGTAAGGAATCAAGTATTCATATTTATAAATACTTGGTTCTTTTTAAGTTTTGGTAAATCAAGTTAACTTTCTTTTAATTTTATTTTTAGTTTGTTATGATTTTTAATTAGTAGTTCTAAATCGTTTGAACTGAAAGTTCTTTAACGAAACCAAACATTTATAATCAGTTTTCGAACAAACATTTTTATTTAAAATAATTGTTTCTGAAATTGTGAAAAATAATTAATTTATTAATTTAATAATGTTTTTTAATTAAATGAAAAAGTGAATAAATAAAAGTTGTTTTAATTTAAAGAAGAAGACTTAATAATAATAATATTTGAAGTCTTTTCAATTGGTGATCTTCGACAATTAATTCCAAATTGGTTGGGTCAGCACCCACTCATGGCTAAGCGCTAATCAATTGGAATTAATAAAAGTTTTTTGAAAAAAGAAAGTTCGTCAAATTTGGCTGATTATTAAGGGTTAACTTTTTCCAAAAATGTTTGTTTAATGGAAAATGGAAATTTTAAATAATATGAAAATACTAATTTTCAAAACCATATCTTTAATATTAAAAAGTTCAAAATTGTGTTACATCTTAAAAAAAACGACAAAAAAATGGTTCATTTTTTCCATAACCTAAGTTTTTTTCTTAAATAACCCAACAATGATGGGTTCAATAATTCTTCCGAAATGCCACTGGCTTAGTTGATAAGTAAATTAAAAAAAAAATGAGTGATGTTTAAAGGCAGTAGAAAAGGAAAACTTTTCAACAAAACGACAAGAGTTAGATGCTTTTTTTTCGATTTTTCCCACCATCTACTTGTATAAGTTATTAACCTACATATGCATATTCATTATACATACATACCTCAGTGTATGAACTTTTGTTGTAGCTCCCTAAGTATTAAACAGTCGTAGTTGTATTAGAAGAATATTTTTCGTAAGCTTTTGAACAATATTTTAAAATTACTTTATCTCCTAAACTCCATAAAGTCTTATAGTGTGAGAATAAGAGAACTTAAACTGTACGTAATTTAGCTTTAAATGTGCTAAAGAAAATATATAAATTATACCTGAATACACCCTCCCCCCCCTTTCAACCAATTTCATTAAATATTTTGATAGAAATCCAATAAAAAATAAAAAAAAAAAAATATCAACAAGACCTTTAAAGCGAATATCGTTTTGGATATACAAAATTCCACGATTGTCTAAAGAATCTTCATAATGTCACAACGATGTCTTGCTTGTCAGGTTATCTTCTAGCAAAGCATTAGAACATGTCGTTAATCGTCCAATAAAGCATCCCGACGAAAATAATATTATACAAGAAAACTGTTTGAGCGACATATGGTCGGAATAAAATGTACATTCAATTGAAATTCCAGTCCTCAGTTGTATTTCTTGTATTGTTTGATACATTATATTTTGGCATATAGAACAGAACAACTCAGAGGTCTATGTGAGAATCTTGTTAAAGGTAAATACGATGCATTTGACTGGATTCCTTTCAAAGGGGAAGTATTTTGTTTGGAATTTTTCATTTAATCGTTTGTGTGAATAGAAATTTTACTCTTTAATGTTTTCGCATTTCGGTGAAATTACAATAAGCTCTATAGAGAAATAATATGTAAGCGATAGCGTTGTTTGGTGTTGCGTTCTATGATATCACATTATCAAATAAATAATGTTATTTATGTATTTCAAGTTTTTTTTTTCTCCAGCATATTTAATTTGTTTTCGCTTTTTCAAAAAAAAAAAAAAAAAAAAAAGTATCACATAACATTGTTGTTTACTTATATATTATATTAGGTGTATATTTATACATTTTATCCTAAATTCAGTTATTTGATTATAACGACAAGAAGAAATGCTCTAAAAAAACCCTACATAGCAGGCACAAAGCGTTAAATTTTTGAAGATGGAATCTTTATATGTAAAAATTCAAAATCTTAAATTTTAAGGAACACATAATTTTTATTTACCACAATCTTTATTTTTCTAAATAAATTTCTGTTAATCGACTGGTTTTAATAAATATTAATTAATATTAAAAATAGGTATGTTGACAGAAAAAGATTCTATTGAATATTCTCAAGAGCCAACACAGTTGCCGTGACAAAGACGAACTCAGTTAATTAACTAGCTTTTTGATTATAAAGTCTGCGGAACAACTTTACGTAGCCGTTTATCTTCAGGAGAAATATTACCAACTCTAAGAGGTACAGAGGACTAAATTAAAGTTCTAATGTTCGTATGAGTGAAAATTCAACTTTACACGAAAAACCATAAATTTGTAATTATGAAATATCATATCACCTACATACGCCTACCGTAGCTTAATCAACCCACGTTTAAAAAAAAAAAACTTACAATATCATCCCCTAAAAATTTAGTTGATGTACTTGTGTATCGTATATGTGTGTGCCATTCTCCTATATCTCGTATCATATGTACTTATATATGTGGAAAAGACAAATATCATAGCCATATATTTATTACCTAGATTTACTTGACACGTTTGCTGCGAATGAGCTCAATGAATGCTAATTAAGGGTGTGCCCCAGCTATAAATTTCCTTTTGCTAAAACAACATCGCTCGCATAGGGGTATTATAATTTTCAGAGTTCGAGGTGCGTGTGACGAGTGATTTATGCATGGAGTTTGTATAAAAATTATCCCATGAACGATAAGTCCAATGTGGCATGCTAGAATTTGGTTACATTAAATCACAGGGTGTTACATTTCATTTTAATTAATGCATTAGTTTATGCCTTTATGGCAAATATGGAATACAAATTTTATCAGATATTTTGTTCTATATGGTATAGGATGTAATGTAGGTTACACGTTGAGTTGTGTTTCTTTAGGTTTTGTTTTGTTTTTTGTTTTTTTTTTTTTTTTTTCTGAGTGAAACAGGAAAGTATATGTTCACTTTTTCGTCTACAAAACGATACGATATTTGAAACGGATATGGTTTAATTGTTACAAATAAAAATTATCATATTTTTTTATTAAGTCAAAATATTTGTTTGAATAAAAATGAGCAAACTAGGGAATAGTAGGGAATAGAGAGGTATATCATATGTATAGTTATATAGAATTCGTTAATTGTATGATATGTCTACTAGATTTAAAAGGTAAATAAATGTACTAAATGTAAAGCCATAATTGTTTGCTAATGAAAATAATTATATAAACATTTTTAAAAATAACCCTAACAACGGTCTTATGGTGAGAACTCTCTCTTCCATACTAAAAATTTCTAAATTCAACTAACAAAATTACAAAATAATTTTAAAAAAAATGTTTGTTTTGTTTCTTATAATAATTTCTATAAATCTATATTCTACAAAATTTATGAGACTTCCGATTCAATATCAAAAATTGTTTCCGTACGGTAAATAACCGTGCACCGTATCGTGTGTACAAATAGATTCAATATCAATTTACCTGTAGGTACTTTCAACCAATTTTATTAATAAACAGTAAACAATTTAAATCCATAATCCCCTTACAGTAATTCGATTCTATATTTTCAATTAACCACAAACCCAGCGGACGCCATCTACGTATATACATATATATCTATCTATCTATCTACTATATGACTATATGTATGTATATGTATAAATTCATAATACTAAGTTGTGAGTGGGGTGCCACCCTCTATAAAACAAAAATCAGTTTATATCCGCATTACTTTCAGAAACTTTTCAATGTATAAAATGTTGTGTTGATTTTATACCGCAACTTAGCGGGAAATGATAATTTAGCATTTTCCGTGCAGCAATAATAGTGTTTCCACAATTTTATAAAATCTAGGCCTATTCTGTGTGTATGTGTGTGTGTGTCTGTGTGTGTGTGTGTCTGTGTGTGTGTGTGTACAAACGTTGATATAATGATTTAATGTAAATATCAAAATATTGAAATAACATAGGAAAAACAATGTCTAAGCCACCCTCCTCCGTTCTCCTGTTCATATCCATACCTATAGCCAAAACATATATGTATAGAATAGATGATATGCCTATAATTTCATATAAGCCACCCAATAATATATACACAAACATATATAAATATTACGGCCCAACCATGCCCGCCCCATCAACTTGACTATACTATAATACATGTCATAAAAGCCAGCGACTCAAACCAATTGTAGTATATCCACACGCGAGGACCAGCTTTTGCGTTTATTGCATAATGAATGTGTTTATTTATTCAGTTTGTACGAGTACGTGCATTGGAGGACACCCTTTCATATTTAAATTTTCTCTACTTCAAACCGGAGAAATGTTAGATACTACGCGATACATACTAAACGATACACTACTTCTACTACTACTACTTCTTCTCTATAGGTAGGATTAAAAAAAAAGTTTTTAATTTTGACTTAAAAATACTTACCGTCGACTTATGTAGTACCACCAACCAACAAAGAAAACATACTTTTCAATACTATATACATATACATACATATATGTACTGTATATACTATACATATATACTAACTAATGTGTTTGGATTGAACTGATTAAAGTCTCCTGGCAAAGAATACTTACTTGTTGCTGGTTTGCTGCTGAAAGAGAGGAGACATATTATAGACTAGGTCTAGGTGTTTATGCAAATTCTTCTAATTAAGATTGTATGATTGTCATTGTTTCGACAAATGAATGTTGAATATTTGTAATTTGTATATCGTTGGTGTTACAATCAATTTAAATTAATTTTGTTATCTATTAATTTGATATTCTCTACCTACAACTAGAATCTATAGAAAACGATTATCTTAATTGTTCTAGCAATAAATTGCTAAGTCGGTATCATCTTTAAAATGAAAATTTACAAACACAACTAATACGGCCATATAATAAGACGTTATAGTTAGTTTTGAGAAAATGTCTTTTTCTTTTATACATAAATAGACCGTACCCTTTAGTTGATAAGAATTTCTATTCTACATTATCTTTCACTTAAATTTGGAATCTAGAAGATTTCATTCATATACATAAAAGTGCCACGGATATTATTATAATCGACATAGTCAATTAGTTCTATTTTAACTGATTTATTATTGATTTGAAACGGTAATAATTTCAATTTGAAGAAAATATTTATCAAATTCAGGGAGACAACATTTTTGGCATATATTTTTCCAACTTTCTTTTCAAATTTTCGATAAAAAATTCATATCTCGGTAGCTAATAGCATAGATAAAGTATAAGATGGTTCACTTCATATAATGAATTTAGTCAAAAGATCAGCACCCATTGGGATACAATCTCAAATCTA
>JANSTT010015652.1:0-21551 GCA_026745375.1 Platyura marginata | reverse complement strand
TTTTGGGTTTGGTTGTTTTATTCACTTTAAATAGTTGTTGTAAAAAGTCTTTTATTCACAGAGAGTTGTTTTTAAAAATATAACACTTAAATTCACATTACCAAACGATTCGATTTGTTTATACAGATGTCTTAAAAATACGTTTTTTTTTTTTGTTCTTCTTTCTTATGATTTTAAATGTGATTTTGAATGGGTCTTCTTTATACTATCTTTTTGGTATTTCCATATATGAATTGTGGTTATTTTTCTTGTTGTTGAAATATTTTTAAAAAGAGATTATGTTTTGTTGTTGCTGTTGTTGTTATTATTGTGGTTATACAAACATCTTTTAAATTTGGAAAATAACGAAAGGGTTTTATGAGTTTACTGACATTACATCCATCCATCATATTACGTATGTATAAAATATAAAATAAATTCCAATTAAGTTAAATTCTATATACATAGGTAAATAATTCATTGATATGCTAACAATATTCTAGTGTTCTTTCGTAGACTCAACACAAGTTCACCATTCCAAGAACCAAAATATAGCCAAAAACAAACAATATTAAAATATTATTAATTCATAACAAATATACAAACTACGTCAAAAACTGAAATGACGTTTCAGAATCATTATATAGTTCATTTAAATTGTTAATTATGTATTTGCAAAAAAAACACACATCTTTTTAAGAATGTTAATGTATTTTTGGAATTAAAAATTTTATTTTGACAAATATACATATTTTCAATTTAATTATATGTAGGTATTTACTTCTTTTAATTACTTTACCTTTATATTCAGTTTCAATAATGTTTGCATTTTTTATACTTCAACATATATTCCGCTTGTGTATAAATTATAAAATTGCTGTGAATTTTAAAATGTCGTGAGATATTTCAAATATTTGTTGTATAGTTTCTGGAATAAAATTAGCATAAGTCAAAGACGGTTCAGTGAATTCTGATATAAAAGAAAATGATTCTGAATGTTTTGTAACTTTTAAGAAGAAGAAAAAAAAATGGTCATTACAAATTTTATATAATAGTTGATTAATATCTATATAGTCACCTATAGATAAATTTATTTTATTGTTTATTTACTATGCTTAAACGTTGTAGATTGGTATAAAGCTTTATATTGATATTTAGTTTTCGAGTTAAATTTATAATAGATTTAAGTAATTTGCAAAGTTGTTTTTATCGTGATAATAGTTAGTAGTATAACAATAATATGGTGAATAAATTCGTCGAAGCTATTCTCTTTCAAATGATTCACCTTAACGATCGCCGGTAAGTAAAGTATTTATTTTTCCAGTAGTTATTTGAAGCAGGTAACTGGAAAAAATAGTTGTTCGAACAATGGTCCAGTAATTTAGGAGATATGATTTTTTTTTTAAGGAACTTTCAACGAAAATCTAAGGGATATGTCAAGGAAAATTGATTTCTTGACATTTCCTATCATTTCTAGTGATTTTTCATACAAAAATCCGCCAACAACCTACATATCTAAGTATGTATGTATTTATAAACTCAATACCCCCTCTCCCCTACACATTCGACATAAATTAAAATATAAAATACGAGTATACCTTACTAATGATACGAAACATTATATTGCTCTTGTTAGTGCATAATTATTCACTAATAAGATTCTTCAAGGTTCAATTCTTATACCAAAATTATACTATTTTCTTAATTCTATAAATGATATTTCTATCTCTTTAATGAATCAAGCTATATAGAGCCATATTTATTTATGTTAATGAATTTCAAAAACCAATTTTTCTTATGTCATTCAATAAAATAAACTTCCTTAAATCCGCAACGATATAATCCAATTCTAATCTGATTATAATTTTTCAAAGGAATTTGGCTCTATACAATTTGTAGGTCACCTTTATATGTTAAATTGTTACGTAAAGTTATTATTAAAATAATAACTATGATGGTATGCATACACTATTAAATAAAAAAAAAAGAACATTTTTTTGTTGTCGCCTCATTATTTTTGTATAAATTTATAAAACCGTCATTTATCAAAGAAATCGCTGGTAGACGAACAATTAAAATGCAAATTTTTAAGACCTCGATGACATGTAGTAAATCAAAATTACACATATGCAAATAAATTGCCAATAGTTATTTCTCATCATTAATCATCATTTGTTCATTTTGTATAAAAATTACTCGAAAATAACTTAATGCAAACCTTGCATTCCTAAATACGATGCATACAAAATTGCGTGTGCATTATAGAAAAATCAATAAAACTTATTGTTTTGTAATAATTTTTTTTGTTTTTTTGTTTTATGTTCATTTGTTACATAATTTGCGTAAATATTTACGTTAATATGGTAATAATGGCAAACAAACAATAATAATACTAATACATAATAATAATAACAATAAATACTTAAACGTATTATTACATTAAGACAATATAACTTGTAATAAGTAGTTTTGGAGTAATAAAAAAAGAACCTTATTATTATTTAATATGCATATGACATAATTGTATGGCCTTGAGCGTACGTGGGACACTTTACTGACAGCTTACTTAATCTTTACGTTAAACTTGACACTCTTATCAAATTTAATGATCAAATTCTCGATGAAAAAAAATAATATTTTTTTATATTTTTCAATTTTACTTTTATAGATTTTGTTTATTTCTTTTATTTATATGAAGCTAATATACGAGTATTTATAGCTTGTCTCATTATTATTGTCGTTGAACCTTATGCCAAAACCTATCAACATTTGTAAATATTTTTCAGTAAATATAATTAATATTTAAGTGGGATCCGAACACCTGAACTTGAATAAAATTCCATTCCAACAGAGAAGGCTATGTTTTTTTTTGCTAATTTTACAACTAAACTAACAGTACTAATTAGAAACATAGAAGATAAGAGCTGAATGATGGCCGCCAGTTATGCACGCGGAACTATTGCATCTCAGAGCGAGAATTTTTAAAAAATGAGAAATGATTTTTATGATTTCAATGAATAATCCAATTGAAAATTTTGTTTCCAGAAAAAATTCTATATAAGAAATATTATCTGCGTGAATCCCTTGGGAAATATTTTAATTATTTTTACATATCAAAAGAGTGCAGAGGAGGGGTTTCTAACTAAATTGATTCTATCAAATTTGTATTTTACAATGTGTCATATTAACGTGATTTCTATTTTCAAAGATCACGAAAAACATCTTCACGAATCACGCGCTAGTTTGTTACCCATTAAGCGCAAAAAGCAATCTCCATAAAACACCTGAGGTGGTAAATTTATATACTTACTATGTACATTGCCACATATGATTATATAATAGAAACATGAACATAAAATAATGCAAAATATTCAACAATGTTGCATTTTTCCATAAACAAAAAACAAACAAAAAATAGTCCCACATCTACACACATTTTGCGAAGGATTCAAAGAAAACAAAAATGGTAGAAGATTGCTCTGCAACAAACAATAAAGACAACTGAAGAAAAAAAACAAAAACAAAAAACCTTAATATATTTAAGGTACAAGTCGTGCGCGGCATGCATTCGACAATGTCGAATTCTTTCCTTCTAGCCAGATGGCCACTTACCGAGATTTTTTTGTTTTGTTTTTGCCCATCTACTTGGTATGCCATCATTGCACTATATCCATGCATGTATGTACTTATGTATGCATGTGTGCATGAAAGTATAAATGAACAACAAACCTATATTTCTATTTTATTTATTTAAAAAATGCCTACCTTTAATAAACAACCAATAAAAAGAGTTATGGCATTAAAACGCTAAGGGTATGCAACGACGCTGGCCCTTTTATTTTCATCTGTTTGGCTTTTTGTCCAAGGTTCATCCATGAAAAATATGTATAAGATTTATATGGAGGTGCGTACACTAACTAGGGATGCCACCAGAATGGTCTTAAGTCCATCGAAAGCTTTTTCTTTCATAGCATTGCATAGACAAAACTTTAAGTTCTCATACTAGGGGAGGTGGAAGTGGTCTAATGTCGATTATTGTTCAACAAATAGTAGTAGCGATTATTTTTTTAGTTGTAAAGTTGTAAAATATTAAAAATAAAATTTCATATTTTCTAAACTGAATTTCAAACCACTATATTGGAAAATTTCGAAAAATCCCTTATGTACGGTAACCCTAGAACTTACACTGAAAATTCCTCCAGAGGTTTTTTTTTTTTTTTATTTTGCCTTTCAATCTTTCAGACTTTTATAAAAAGAATTTACCATGTCTGCGTCGATAAAACGGTGAGGAATGTTGGGAGAGAAAAAAAAATGTTTTTCATTTTATTGTTCGGACCGTAAATTTCATAAATTGTAAAACTTTATTGAACTCTGTATAGAATCATTTTATTTAAATACATACATATATGTATAAAGGTAGATATATATGTATATATGTAGGTATTGGTATGTATTTTTTAACATAAGAAAGGTCAACAAATTACCATACATCTTTTTCACACTATTTGGAAACACATTATTTATTTTTATTTTTAATAAAATTCACATCTCTCATTTGTGTGAGAGTGTGTGTGTGTGTGTGTGTGCAAAAAATTCCTCATAAAAAAATAATGATAATTTTCACAATTCGGAATTATTAAAACAAAAAATATGGCGCGAAATTTAAATTCGTTAATAATATCTTTGATATTTTCATTGTACCTATCAAATTATTATTATACAAAAAACCGTATGTAAGGTACATATATAAATAATAAAGGTTCGTACGGAGAGGTACCCATAAGAAGTACCCATGCCTTCCATCGATGTATTTCATTTGAAGGCCAGCCACATTCTTTGACTCGCATATATGTACACTCAATCAATTGATAATGAAAACATTCTCTGTAGCACGTTGTTGTTTCCCGCGTTTTTAATACACCGAGTGTATAAAGAATTTAATAAGAAATAAAAAATATATATATCATAAAGAGGTACCTGCCTACCTGTATATAGGAGATTTACGTATATGTAGCTGCATTTTGGTACCCATATCTAAAGCCTAACTATGATTGTTTATTGTGAACCGTTTTTTTTCTCGTCTTTTTCTTAGTTTCGATACTAACATTTTTTGGTATTTAATAATAATTTATTGACAAAAGTCAATATTGTCACGATCGATAAATAAAATTGTAAATAAATAATGAACAGTTGTCAATGTTATTGGTGATGTGTCGCACATTTTTAAGTGTTTTCTGCGTTCAATTAATCTAGAAATAAAGTATTTTGTTATTTAGTGGAATTTTTTGGAAATTAGATCTTATTTGGTTCTAAAAAATTGTGCGAGCAACTTTTCTTGTCAATTAGGTAATATTTTTAAAGTATTAACAAAACAATATAAAATTTGTTTTCTCTTTCTATTGGTTGTTAAGCAAAGTAACACGTTTATTTTATTTATTTTTAATCTTACGGACCTACTGGTCCATACAAGATTGTATAAAATTACGTTCTATTAGTTGGAATTAAGAAAATAAGAAATTTGAATTAAGTGAAAAATTTATGAAAATTGAAAATTACTATTGAGAAAATTACTAAATTAAATTAAGATAAATTATTGGAGAATATACGTTTTTACTTTACTTTACTTTATGAACACTGATTTGATTTATTGTGCTAAGTACAATTGATATTGATTACAAGAAGTTGCGAATAAGTGTAAATAGTTCGAGAGAGTGAAAAAAAATCATAATTTTGAAAAAGAAAATAGTTTATGAATTCCATAAGAAATTTCAGATAAATCATTTTATGGAATGACTAAGAAGTGTTAGGTATGTGTAATGCTCGTATCTTTTTATACCCGTATGATGTTAATTGAAGGGTATTATAACTTTGGTACGGAGTTTGTAACGCCCCTTAATACTCGTGAAATTCTAAGCCGAAATATGCATTTGCGTCCGTCCGTCTGTCCGTGATCAAGATTCCGGCCAAACGGCTTAAGCTAGAAAGCTGAAATTTTGACAGTTTATTATGTAGTCATAGAGTAAGATTTGGAGCAAATCGGACCAAAAATAGGGGAGGTTGTGGTACAGTGTTCACCTAATTTTTATCTAAACCATTCATTTACTCGAAAGGTAGTCGAAATGTAAAAAAAATGAATATGATAACAATTATAGAGAATACAAAAATAAAGATTTCTTTCATAGACCAAAAAGTTGTACGACCTAGAGTTATGGCGCTGCAATCAATTTTATTGAATTTCTAGGGTTTTTAATCATTTAGTCGAAAAAAATGAAATGACAAAAATGATAGAGAATAAAAAAATGAAGATTTCATACATAGACTAAAAAGTTCCACAAAATACCGTTATGGCGGTATAGTACTACGGGTATATTATAATCGGCGTAGCCAATTTTTTTTTCTTTACTGGTTTCGGGCCAAAAACATATTAAAAGAGTAAATTGATTTAGAAAAGCAGTATTTTTCGCAGTATACTTTTTATTCAATGAAAATTAACAACAAAAAAAACAATTTAACAACCGGGCGAGATTCATTTCCATCATCGTCTCCCTTTTTCATTTTTGTTTTTTATTTGTCTTTTGAAGCAATTCTAGCTTTATTTTGAGGTATTTATAGAAATCAACGTATGGATATTTCAGGTGACATTTGACGGTCAGAATGGACTTTATTTGTTCTCCAAAAACAATATAAAAATTTAAAAAAATAAAACAACTGTCCCCAATCCAATCAGTTAAACAGCAATCTTCTTTTTCTAAATATTAGGTAACTGAACTTAACTTACATACATATACATATAATATAATTAATAAATTACATAATAAATTAATTAACAAAAACTATTTAATGTGCAAAATCATTAATTTCCTATTCCTCTTCTATCGATAATAAATTGGCAGCCATGCAATTACTGTCTCATAAGTTTAGTGGCTTAGTTTATTCTCCGATTTTTTTACTCTCGTATCCAACAAAAATAAATAAATTAAAATTAATTAAATGGGTACGGTAGCTGAACTTCATTTAATATTTCTAAAATAAAATTAAAAAAATAAAAAAAAAAAAAAGTCAAACATAATGTATGTATAGGCATATGTTATGTATTATATGTAATGTATCGATACAGAGATTGGGTGTGTACGCAAGCGCAGGTGAATTTCATTTTTATTTTATTTTTTTTTTAGTTTTTATTTTATTTTTTCTTCAAAAGTGAAGATTAAAAACATATATTGTAAAGTGTCCGCTTAACGATAAAAGACGATAATTTAAGTTGAATGGGTTTGAATATATGAAATGTAAGGATTACCATAATTAAATTAATCGACAAAAGAGCTCTTGAAAGGCTTTAATTTATGTATGGCTGAACACTTCAGAACGCATTAAGATAACAAAAATATCAATACGCTCTGGCGGATTGTACATACATACCAAACATATCTTGTTGTGTATTGCTGATGGGTTATATACTTAAGTACATTGAATATGGAGTATTAACGTTAACCTTGCCCTCATGTTTAATTTGTGTATAGTTACCTATATTCATATTGTATATATTTTTTAAAGTAACTAATTGTTAAATTAAAATCTAAAAAAAAGTTCGTCATGCAAGTTTGTTTTTTTTTTTTTTTTTTATTTTTGTTCAAATGGAAAAAAAATTCCATTTTTACACTATGCCAGATGGCGAGAGAAGTCATTAAATCCATGCCGGTGGTGATTAAGGCGTCTCAATGATAAAAATTCCTTATCGCTTGCAGCTCTAAAATTTTCGGACGCTAATTGGCTCTTCTTCAATATATAACTGCCGTACTTCTTCGGATTTAATAATATGCTGCAGTAGCTTCTTAATTTTTTTTTGTTATTGCTTAAAGTCACTTAACCGTTCACAAAGAAAATAAAAATGTGTACCCCAAAAAAAAAAAAAAAATTAAAATAAAAATAAACCAAAAGCAAGTCCACACGAACATATGAATTACGAGCACATAATTGTTATTTAAAATGACGCAACTGCGATCTGGCATCGCGGGTTTTTGAAAAATAAAAGCAAAAAATAATACAACATTGATGCCTGAGATATTAAAACTGCTGCTGGTTCTTCTTTTGCTGAAGATACCACTCTTATATCTATACCTGTACTGTTGTATATTATAAAGCCAAAATAAAAGACTTTAGGTTTTGCTTTATTTATTGCAAACACAAAATAAAAATAAAAAAAAGAATCTCTTTCATAGGATGGATGTTATATATATATATATATATATATATATGTATAGAACGTAACAAGTAGCCCGTCTAGGTCTGAGCCTTCTTTGAAACCAGCATCACCAACAATAACAAGTTATTGAACGCATATATTATACAACATGGAAGCGAAAAAGGCCTCTTTTGGTTCTTCTGCTGCTCTTGTTGTTGTTGTTCTGCTGCGGCCGTGCTGCCGCTGATGGTACTTCTTTTTACTTCTTGTTTTATTGGAAGAAGAGATAATATATTTTTGTGAACGTGTTTGGTAACCACAACAAAGCGTAGAAGCAGTAGCAAAAGGACAAACAATGTCATAAATTTGTCAGGCTGTAATTGCTGTGCCGTGGTATTTTTTTTTCTTTTTTTTTTTTTTTTTTTGGGTTGGTTGGTATTATTTGAATGGTTCAAAAAAAAAAAAAATATTCGATTTTCTGGGAATGTGTAAGCGTGGAATGTAAGTGACTGTATAATTTAGTTTCTTTTAATTGGTATTTTCTGCAGTGTAAATGCTAAGGTAAAAATGTACGATTTTGTATCGCCAGAGCTGTTCAAATATATAATTATTTTCTAATTAATCGATTTTCAGAAGAAATAAATGTTAATGTTCGTCTGCATTTTAATCGAAGAAAAAAATAAAAAAAAAAAAATTAATTTAGTTTTTACTTAGTCGAAAATTTCTTTTAATTTTATTATGATTTGAAGATTTCAAATGGTAAAGATAAATGTTTAAATTAAGAATCAAGTACCATATAAACATTTTTGGATTTACTATAGTTTATTCAAGATAAATAAAAAAATATACAGTGTAGTGCAAAACAAAAGCAACCATTTGAACAACAAGTAAAATGTGGGATTATTTCTTATTTTTAATTAACTTTCGATAAATGTCATACTACGTTTCTGAGCTTCAACACGATAACGACCCGAAACACACATCGAAGCTGGTAAAGGAGTGGATAGAGGACAATGACAATTCAAGTCTTTAATTGGCCGGAACAATTGCCGGACTTGAATCGCATTGAGAATATTTTCGGAATTTTGGAAACGTTGATGTGGAGGATTATGTTTCCGAAGGAAGGCTGAGTTATTTGAAGCGTCAACAAATTGAGTGGAATAGTATATCTAACAGAGTATAATTGATAAATTTAATTAGCTCCATGCCATGCTGAAATAATTCAAAACAACAAATATTACACAAAATATTAAAAGTTCCCCTTAGTTTATGCACACTTGCAAAATATGAAAGTCCTTATATAATTTTTGCTAAAATTAAAACGGATTTTTTTTAAAAACTATGTTTTTTTGTAATTGAGTCAATAAAGTATTAAAACGTAGTATGGCATTTATTGAAAGTTAATTAAAAATAAGAAATAATCTAACATTTGATTTGTTGTTCAAATGGTTGCTTTTATTTTGCACAGCACTGTAGATACATATATGTATTTATCAGCAAGATGCAATCATCAATAATTTGAAGCTGAAAATATTTGTTTAGCAAAATTAATTTTTTGAATTTTTTTTAAAAAATAAATTAGTAAAACAAATTTTTCACTTTACAAAATCAGATTCTATGAGAAAAATGGGTGCGTTGTTGTTGTTGTATTTGAAAAAGAAACAACATTTCTGGGTTCACTATTGTTGGGACAATCTCTTCAACATTATATATACCCTACATACATAGATAATCATTAAGACAATAATGGTACAAAGTTTATTACAAAACATATATGGTTTTTGTTGAACTTGTGACATACATGTTCTACAATTTATTGATTGGAAAGTTTTTATCAATTGTATATCTCTTTAACGGACAATATTAAACCTACCTTTTCAATGTCAATATCTGTGAATCTTTAGTATTTATATATATATATATATATATATATATAGGTACAGGTACCAAAGCCTGCTATTCTACTCTTATAATATGAGTGTAGGTACATATATGTACAGATATGTATATGTATAATATGCAAAAAAAAAAAGAATAAAAAAAATTATCCAACCATCATCATTTAACATAAAAGAAACATGTTAAAGAATGCAGACCAACCTATCATGTCAAAATATTTCTTTATATTCAGTTAAGTTGATGTTTTATTTATTTATTTATTTATATGTGGTTTTTTTTTGTGACTTCCTCGTCCTCATCGTGTTCATATCTCTTGAGAACACCTCAATTAATTACCTTTTGACACAAACTCAAAAATGAATTTCTTTAATATACATACACTCCTCGCCATATAAAATACCCATAATATTTAATATTATGCGGTACATAGTGAACATGGGCGCCGGCGATGAATTATTAAGGAATTATTGTCCACTAGTTTAGGAGATATGATTTTTTTTTTTTTTAAGAATTATTGTACTAATTGCTTTTAATTTATCGTCATACTCCCTTTGACATTGCGAAAAGCAAAATCTATTCAAGAAGTTATTCAAAGTTAAAAAGTAGTAATTTTTAAAATGGTAGAATTGCATTTTGCCTAATATTAAAATTGTACACACATATTTGTGCAACATTGACATGACATCGTTCGATATCGCCCTACAGGAATTGCCTACAAAGATTTTTCCCACTGTCGCGAGACCCCGACATGTGAGTAAGCGGAAAAAAATTAATTAAAATAAAATTGTACTTACGGTTAGTTGACCTGAAATATTATTAAAAAAATATATTTAAATAAAAAATATAATAAAATAAAATTTGTATTTCTAACTAACCCGTAATTTCTCGTAACATTGAACAAAATTAATTCTTTTTTTAATTAATTAATTAATTAATATTATAAGTTACGGGTTACCTAGCCGCATGTGTGTATATCCGATATGTATTTAAATAAAAACAATTACGTTATCATTGGATGTACCGTATGCAGTCCCCATCCGGAAACTACATAGACCCACGACGGTAAACACCATGCCAATATAAAGGGAACTAACAACCACTGAAAAAGACAAAGGGTGCCTCATATTGAATTCTGATTGTTTAAAACAATCAGCATAAGATTGAGTAGTAATTCTAATGAAAAGATGCTCAGAGCTTTCAATTTGCTCCTTCCTAAACATTAACGAATGCGTAAATCAACAATTGAGAGAAGGTGACCAAAGCGAAATGTCATGTTATAGTGGCCTATTCGAAACCGATCCTATTCTTTGGAGTAGCCCCTCTTTGGGGTCGTTAAAGCGTATCAGGTGTGCGCATTACTGATCCCATTTAGAATTTTCCTGTTGCTATGAATCACAACCTACAACTGTGAAGAACGGAAAGCCCACGAATGTTTAACGGACTTTCAATAATGATTTATATATTTCGCCTGTTTAAATGAGGAGAGAATTAGAAACATAAGGGAACATGGTCGTCCTTGCTAATATATTGATAATTAATTAATCAATTAATAATAAATTAAGTAAATCGTACGAGCAAGTATTTCCAATTATACGCTATGCTAATGCTCCCATGCTTTTCGTGCGTTCTAAAATGCATTGTATGCATTTGGAGTGACTACTCATAGATGCGTTCAAAAGCACTGAAGTCATGAAGACGATTGTATTTACAACACCCACCTACCTTTTAGAATCTGAACGAAATTGAACCAGACTTGGGCCCAAAAACGCTTTACACTCTACGTGTAAGGGGTCAGAAGAACCGGCAACGACTTTTGAGAGCGATTCCACATACTTATGGCTATCAAAGTTGATGAGGACACGGTATGAAATTCATGTGACACACACATACGAGAACTGATAAATAAAGAAATAAAATAACTCACCAAAAATTATTATTGCCTTCCTAAAATAAGAAAAAATATTTAAAATTAAATATAAAAAAAATATAAAATTAAATATAAAATTAAATATTTGTTTTCTGCACTATTTTTAATGTCAAAAAGGCTATGGTCAAAGATATACTTATGACTTTTGAGGGATATAAGGGAAAATTGTGAAAATCTGAACAAAATTTATTATTTAAAAATTAGTATTTTAGTCTTTCTTAAAATTTTTACACGTTCGCAAATTTTTTTCTTTATCAATATAAGAACATTTTTTAGATTTAAAAATAAAAAGTAATTTGAAATATTCATAAGAAATATTAAACGATACTACGACCAGGGCGCTGGCCACGAGGGCAAGAAGGCGCATTTACCATCCCACCTCCCTGAATTCTTGATTTTATGATTTAGAAGAATAATTTTGATAAACTCAATGCTACTCAGTATTAAATAGTGAGTTTTTGGATTTCTAAATTCCTGTGTATGCTCCTCACTTCTGTCGCAACTATTTTGTACAATCTTTCTTACACTTTTCTATAGAAAATCAAAATAAACTGGCCTCCTCTTAGAAAAAAAATCAGGCGGCGCTCATGATAGTAACACGAAAGTAATAAGCCAACATGATCTAATCTAACAGTAAATAATTTTATTGTATAAAATGTTGTAGGTATATATATACTGTGTGGTGTATAAAATGTTTATGAATTCTTTAAATAGTTTCTGTGTAATTTTAAATTAATTTATTGTACCTCTATGTCTGGCTAGGTATATAACCTAACCTCTATAAACATTAATATAATTATTTATTAATATACGTTTAATGCTAATTAAATACCCAAAAGATGTATCTAATATATATGTATTGGTGTATATTGTTAGCTTATGTGTTTGTAAGTAATTAAAAAAAAAAAAAAATTAGTAAATTTGATATAACGAGAAATTATAAAAACTTGGATATTCTATGATCAAGTAATTATTTAATTTACTTTATTAGAAGAAAAACGTTGGAAAGGCGTTAATGTGTAAATTTAAAAAAAACATCTATAAAATGAATAATTAGCATAAGTATAATAATAAAAATCCACCTTCACCTCCACAAGTAAAATTTTTATATTTTTTAAATTATCTGAATTCAAATCTGTGATAAATATTTGCAAGATAAAACAAACTGCATTTTAAAAATTTTAAATATTTCGAAAATATAACATCTCTGAAATATTCTGGAACGTTTTTACTAATCTTTTGTTAAGATCCTTCAGTTTGAGAATTTCATTGTCAATTTTAATGATTGAATTTATTTACCCAAATTTGCTAAAAATAATTTTTGTATTGAAACGTTAGAAAAATTACGGATTACTATAGAAAAAATCATGTAGGTGCCAATCAGAGGCGTGAAAAATAAAGTACGTGAGGACACTAGAGGAAACCCACATTAAAATAATATGTAATTGAAATAAAAGTTTAACGCAATCAAAAATACGGTCTACTAAACTACAGTTACGAACTACAGTTACGAACCGTCTATAACGGGGGGCACAAAAAATTGTATGAACAATGGCGGACTGTAGTTAAAGAGAATTTTTTAAACTCAACAATAAATTTTTTTCTTTCTTTTAAATTAATATTTTTAACATTTTCACTCACCTGTCGCCCTTTTTCTAGCTCTAGTGTGCTCTATTTTCGCAAAGCACAATGATACAATAATTTTTTTTTATGTTCACTTTTCATAAAAAAATTTTTTTTAAAATGTTCACCAAAAAATTTCAATTTTTATTCTAAATAAAGTTTGTAATAGGCCAAATAAAGTTTGTAATAGGCCAAATATTGTTCATCCACTTTCACTAGCCATTAAAATTAAAATATATCTATAATTAGCCGTTAAAATATATATTAATTAGTTTATCATGTACCGACGCATCATTAATACGAACCGATTCATTTAAAAATCTAATAACTAAAAAAATATTAATTAAAATTATCGTCCAATGACATGAAACAATTTACTCTTCATTAAGTATGGCAGCTTTTTTACTGTTTGTTAGTTGGTAGCAATTAATTTGACTATTAGAGAGAGTGATGCATAATGATAACTGATAAGCAACAACAACACCAAAATAAATCCTTTATACACAAATAGCACAGTCAGGTACAAAAATGATTGAATAAATTTGTTATGTATTTTAATTTTGTATGTAAAAATACTATTATTTTTGAGAATATGTAATGCGTTGTGCATTGTGCCGATAGCTTAACATCAAAGCGTAGAAAAAAAAACTATATAGACATAAATTACTAGTAATTACACCTTCGTCCCTGATGAAGATGTAGTATCATGTATCAATATTCAATATCACGAAATTCCATTATTAATTTCTTTTATTGTTTTGATATTTATTTCGAGAATGTACTGCATATGCATATATAGTAAAAAATAAATAATTTCTCCATAATTTAAATAAAATTAAATGGAAAAAGAAACAAAGATGATTTTTTTAATTTTTTTTTTAAACTACTTACTATATGATGAATTGTTTGTGCAAAAGATATCTTTCTGAACTTTAAGATTATACCGTATGTGTGTAAAATCGATTCGAAGAATTTATAAACAAGAATAAATGCGTTTTCATTCTTTGTAAGTATTATTATTGTTATTATTATTTTTGAAATACAACAACAAATTGTAGGTAGGTATCTGCAATTGTTTTTTTGTTTTTTTTTATAATAAACGACAATTAAATTCATTAATAATCTGATAGTATTTTTCTGTGTATATTATGTAGGGGAGACTGGGGCGAAGTGGCGCATGGGTCGACATGGCGAAGTCCAATTTGCTCAGAGTCAGTACACTTAATTTTAAAATGTAGTACAGGTAGGCCCCCTACAACGCGGTACTTCTACAATGCGTTTTCGCTGCAACACTGTTCAGATAATGCGGATTTTTTTCTATAACGCGGTTTAAATTTTCCTACAACGCGTTTTTTTGTTGTATTGATATGAAGTAAAGACAAACAAAAAATAAAACAAGAAATTTTCATACATTTAGAACCAAATACTTTTGTTTTTGTATGATTTTCATGTCTCCTACAACGCGATTTCTTATAACGCGGTCTTTTCTATGAACGTATCTACCGCGTTGTAGGAGCCCTACCTGTACTACGTTTTATAAAGTATTCAATTCTGCATATTTGACATATAATCTAAATGTGAATTTGTGCACCACCAACCTTTGACGGCGACAAATGAACATTTTTGTGGTTATTTTCAAGGCACGTGCAGCAACTTTTTTTCTTTTTCTTTAAAGTACTCAAGTGTGACAAATGTGAAGTAATACTTAATCTGTTTTAAATTTATTGTAGCTTTTAATGCAAAAAACAGTTTTTAAAAATTTTACATGCCACATTTTATATAAACAATTGAATGTAAAATTGTCACCCGGGGGCTAGATGGCTTATTTTAAACGGGGCGACTTGGCGCGAATAAAATGCATATCATGCAATTTCGGGATGCATACTGCGTGTACTTCTGGAGAAAACAAATACATATTTCATCACTGTGAAAGTGATTAAGTTAAGCTTAAGGTTAAAAACTCTATTTTTATCATATTTTTTTTAAATTTTCTTTTAAATTTTTATTTCACTACACTTACTAAAAAATGCCCTAATTGTGAAAAACAAACTGCACCTACTGAAGTAACTGAATATATTATTAAATAAGTTTGTATCCTAATCTATTTATTGTAATTTCTAGGTCCTAATCATGCTATTGTCCAGATATTTTCACTATGAGATTTCAAGCTTTAAAATGAGATATTAGGCATCCGAACCGAATATGTTAGACCATTTCCGAGTAAATTACGTTTTTAAAAATTTGCGTTGTCTCGCCCCGGTCTCCCCTACACTAAGAATAGTAGCGGTGGGGGGGGTCGAGAAAAGAAGAAATGTATTATGTTGAATTTAAAATTCCATTTAAAATTACATGACGGAATTTTTTTTTTCTTAAATAAATGCATAATAATATCGTAGAGGTAGAGAGTAGGTATAGTTCAGAGATATGTATGAATGAAAATATGCGATTTAACGGTGACCTTAAAAAATGTTTGTATTTGGGTCTGTTAATCAACTGTTTTTGATCTTTTTAATACATTTCTTATAATATACCTACGGTTGCATTCAGAAGCTGTGAGTGGTTTTTGTGTTGCTATTAATTAATGCATGTTTTATTCATTTATTATAATTTTCGATAAAATACCTTTGAAGAAGTTTCATTTTTTATCATATCTTCAACTCCTATAGAGGCCACTTTTATATTACCTTGCTACATAATGAATTTTCTATTTCTTAATTTTTATTCATATTTTAATTGTCTCTGCTATTAGGTTGGCTATGGCTACAAATGGGTATAGAAAAAAAAAAAAAAAAAAGAAAAAAAAGAAAGAAATTCTTTAGATACTTTTTTGTTTTTTTTTTTCTTGTTTTGTTTGTTGTATTAATCGAATATTTAATTTACATACACCTAACGTATTCACATAGACGAAACAAAAAAAAAACAAAAAACAAAAAAATAGAAAAAAAAAAATGTTTTTTAGGTCCAATTATAGAGGTGTTTTAAAACATATACGAAATACGATTTTGTGTCGACATTTACAAAGTGGCCACTTTAAGAAATAAATGGCGTAATTTAAAGAAATTATGTTTATTTCGATAAAACTAAACTTGGAAGTTTGTTTTCAATTAAGAATGAGGTCAAACGTAGAGAATACATTTTTTATTCATGTCAGTTTTTCTTTTTTTTAAATTTTTTTTTTATGTAAAATTAATTTTGTATCGCCGGTATTTTCTTGATTAGGAGAGACACATCTATAAGATGGATATTTTTTTTTTAACTTAAATATGGCGAGGTATAATTAGAGGTATTTTTGTGGGAGATTTAACTTATTTTACAAGTAAAAATTGAATTTGTCTATAGACCGACCATCTTAGATGAAAATGAGTAAAAAATGTATTTGGGTAACGATGAATTCGAATTGTGCTCTAATTGCAAATCCATAAGAATCTTCGGCAAATTAGTCAGTCGGAATAGATTTTTGATTGTTTGTTTTTTTCGTCCCCTGTATATTTTGATTTGTGGTCTATAGACCAATTTATTTTTACCTGACGAAATAATTACCTTAAACTTGAACAACAGAAATATATTTTTTTAAAATCATATTGATTTTTTAAAATTAAACAATTTAAAAATGTGACATGGAATGTTAAGGACGCTTAATTTGTCAAATGATATATGGACAAGTTTCCCCCAGTATTTTTATCATGAACAAACACAAAAATCACTAAAAATTCCCTTTTTTTATTGCAGGAAATATTTCAAGCAAGTTACTGCAGCTGGTAACGATGCAGCATGCGAGCTTTTTGTACCGTCAGCGCGCCCCTAGAGGTTTGCGCACCACCAACCAGACCACTACTACCGGGATCTCGGTTTCTAGCTTTAAGGTAATTTGAAAACAAAATGCCCAAAAAGACCGAAATCATGATTTTTTATTTTTTTTACAGATTATTAGGAGTTTCACAGCCTCGCACACTTTACTTCCTGGTCGAAGCAAAGAGTCGTGTACGAGAAGTATATGCACAGACATGTCTTCATTTTGCCAAACAAGGAATGCTCGATACGGAGCTTTTCGGTCTTGCTGTGCTTATAGGTATGTAAACCTTATTAAGAATTTTTTTTTTTTTTTTTTAAATGAAATATTCCCGATCATTATTTCTTACTGGATAAAATTAATGAAACTTTCGAATTTCTATTAATACAAAATTAACTAATTCTATTCCATTGAAAATATTTAACTAATTATTAATGATGCCGAAGAAACAATAAAAAAAACTACAATAAATTAATAAAATACAATAAAACAATTCACGGCTTATGTCAAAATAGCTATAAAATTTTCCAATATATAATTAAAATGACAATAAACTGTTTTTTAATTGGTATCTATACAAATATTGGTTTTTTCGCTGTCGTTAAAATTAAAATAATGACCAAAAGATTTAAAAAAAAACAAAAAAAAAAAAAAAACTCTTCAAGTTCAATAAATCTTGTTGTTTCTTTTATTTGAAAATAAATTTTTTAAAGTCATTAATCTCAACATTCTTTTGAAAAATTAAAATTCTTCAGCAGAAAATCAATCAAAATCGCTAGACCTAAGGCCCCGTATACACAACGTATAAGTATATAATGGCCATATACTGATATATTATTATGTACGTACGGAGAACAGAGTCTTCACGAAATACAAAAAATAAAAAAATAAAAAATAAAAAAAAAAATCATAAAAAAATACTTTGCAGACATCTCAAAATGTTGGTTTACAAAAGCAATAATAAATAACCTTTCAACTTTGATATTTTTCTTGTAATAACGTGGCTATGGTATAATTACCGGTGTTTTCGGACAAATTTGGTATCGACGTTTTTTTCTCTCTTCTTTCTTTAATTATATAAAGTGATTTGTTATTTTGATTCGCAGACATCATCGAGTTTAACAAAAAAAAAAAAAAAAACAAAAAAATATTTTTAGGTTTAATAGTTTTTTGTTGTTGTGATGATCACTTTTTAAAACATGATGTCTTTTTGTGAAGACGTTGGATTTATATTGATCGGCAAATGTAGCGATATTTTTTGTATTTCTTTTTTTTTTTTTTGATATTGACATTTACAGTCATCTAATTATATCGAAAATGAAAAGTCAAAAAGTTTTTAATAATACATAATACATTACTGAAAATTAATACATATTTGGCAATAAAGATTGCATCTCATATTTCGATTTACCTAACCGAAAACAACTAAACCTTACATGCCTGAGTGAAAGGTTTTTCCCTTCTAGCGAAACATTTCAATACATAATAATTACATACATTGTAAAGCAAATGATAGATATTATTAATATTAAAAAAATGTCTCGCTAGATGTGGAAATTTTTTTGAGTGAATTACAAGTTTGCACAAAAATTTCAATCGTGACTTCTGTTTGTCACATTTTTAACAAATTACAGTGAAACCTGTCTAAGACGGAAACTGTGAAAGACGGAAACCTGGCTTAAACGGAACTTAAACCCGTGGAAGGTGGAAAATACCTTAAGACGGAAACGGACAGATTTTATGACATATTTTAATGGTAGTAAACCTATATAAAACGGAAAAATAAATCATCTATTTTTTTTGTTTAATACATATTTTGACGTTTCATTCTTTACTGGATATATTTTAATCATTTTACATCGGATTTTTTTGCTGGGTAAATTTTTATCATTTTAAATGCGAATTTTTTGCTAGTTAATTCAAATGTCATTAAATGCATCACTGTTTTACATGTAAAAAAAATTTAGCAATAGGTTTTGCTGGAAAAAATGGTAACAAATCTTAGAAATTATAATTTTGCAGCAATAAAAAAGTATAACATTAAATTTTGCCAAGTTTGTGGTGTATGTCAGCAGACAGTTGAGAATTGAAAAAAACAGAATCGCAATAGAAATTGAGGGATGAGGCTACAGACATAGCAAACGAAGATGAATGAATGAATTATACATTAAAAATTTAAAAAAAATTAATATTTTTTATTAACTCTGTGTAAGACGGAAACCTGTTTTGAGACGGAATAATTTTCCGGTCCCTTGAGGTTCCGTGTTAGACAGGTTTCACTGTAATAAGTTAACCGCCCTCACTTCAAATATTAATGTTACAAGAGATTATGATCGTACAAAGTATAGTCTCGTTCCCTATAGACGCAACTCAATCGATTCACACGCCACAACGATAAAAACCACCGGAAGTTATTAATTTGCCAAGAAATCATCAATTTATTACCAAATTCACAAACCAATAATTACTCTGGCGACATCGATACACAACAATTTAAAGAAAATTACAAAAAATAAAATACGACAAATTAAAATCAACAGAAGTTTATGTAAATTAATCATATCCGCAGTAGTAATAATAATTTTCTCAGCGTGCAAGAATTGTCTCATAAGAACATAAGATGGAATGTGGCATGGCTAGCTGGCTACCTGACCATGATGGAGCCGCTTAATAATTGTAGAATTAATCTTATTATCTGTTGCGGAGGGCGTTCATAACATTAAAATTGTTATCTCTTATATGTAATGGTGACTTTGTGTGTATACCTGTGTTATACCGGGTGAATATAAAATTCATGCGAAGTGAATTAGAAAGGAAAAAAAAATATTTTGGGAAAAAGATTTTTTATTGAATTAACAAAAATAGAATGAAGAAGAAGGTACCTTCATTTTTTCGAGTGTATAGTAATTTTTTTTTTTTGTAGAGATGGTAAGGTGTATCGAATGATATTTTTGTGCAGATAGAACAAGAAAAAAGAAGGAAAGAAAAAAAATGCTTCAGCCTTTGGAATGTTGGATTTGTGTTTTCTTCTATTTTCATTTTATGTGTGCGCATTATAAAATCCAAATATCTGACATTCTTTAAATTCTTTCCTTTTTCTATAGAATGGGAGAATATGAATGCGCTTTTTAAATACAATGTTGTTTGTATTAAGGTAAGAAATATATTTGAATGTGAAACTGAACTGCACGAATCGAAAGCATTTAATACCGAACATGAACGAATAAAATTATAATTTTATTACATTACTTACAATATTGAATGAGGTACATTAGAGCTTTCCAATGTCATGGAATTTTTTTCTTCATTTAACATTCACGTCATTCAAACCAATTTTATGATTTATGTAAAGATTGAGCGTCACATATTAATTAATTAAAAATTCGTTGTCATAATTTTGTGTTAAATGTTGGGTGATCCATAATTTTTATTTTCTGCCATTGCTGTTCGATCTTATTTGTAATCGCCAAACTTTACATATTGGCGCCCAACATGACATATTCACAAAACAAATATCTTAAAAAATATTATTAAAGATAATAGAATTGATATTTATTTTTTGACATGGATTTTTAATCATCTCATCAGTACCGGATTAACCTAAAGGCTTGATAGGGGGGTAGGCTCTTTAGGGGGCCTGCGAAAACGGATCAATATAATATTAATTTGATTTAATTTTGATTGAAAATGTCTTATTTAATCAATTTTTTTAAAATTTTTTTTCAAAATATAGAAATTTTTTTTAAACACCATTGTCTTTCTAGTGAAATTCTAAGCCGAAATATGCATATCGGTCCGTCCGTCCGTGATCAAGATTCCAGTTAAACGGCTGAAACTTAAAAACTGAAATTTTGGCAATTTATCAAGTAGAAGTAGACCTAGAGTAAGATCTCTATTATTTTTGGAGTAAATCGGACAAGGACAAGACGTATATAGCTCCATATAATAATATCGTCGTATTATTCTGTAAGAAGGGGAATATCGATGCGTAAGTTCACAAATGTTTTAAGAGCATTTTTTGGTGAAATTGAGTTAGATGCATTTTCTAAGCGTAACATGTTACCTGCCTGGTGTGTAATCAATAATTGCGGCTCAAGACGCTGTTGAGAGTGCGACCTTCCTATTTACGGACTACCACTTCGAAACGCACT
>JANSTT010015641.1:0-21551 GCA_026745375.1 Platyura marginata | reverse complement strand
AAAAAAAACACGTCCTCGTGTTTAAATGCATCCCGGGTGCCCCGCGAAATGTGATGGACCGGAAACGGCTCATCACAACTTTACCTGACTTTGGTCTCATAATAAAGAATTTTGCACAAAAATTGTAATTTTCATGTTTTGTTACTTTTTTGTTTTTTATCGACACTTTTTATATTTTTTTGTATACTTTTTTTAAAAAAAAAAAAAACATTGAGAAACTTGTTTATCAATTTACCCCGAGTATGTGGTCTTTACCTACTATATACGTTTTATGTACCTATACAGACCAAACACATATAATTTGGACGTGAAAATCAATTTTCATTAAGACATTTGTATTGATTGGGGCCAAAGAAAAGAATAAACATATATTCTGATAGTCGTAAAATTCAATTGTTCAATCTTCTACTACATAACTACTTACAATATATGTATATGTACGAGGATATGGCTATCGCATTCCAGAATCAAAATCAAAATTGACGATTTCTTTTGTCTGCTCAATAGGTACTGTTCAGCAAACTGATTTATTGCAATCACAATAAACCTGTCATTAATAATATATCATTACCATCATCATCATCATCATCATCTTTTCTATATTATTTTGTTTGGGATAAATTGATTTATAATTCGATATTAATATGTGTGTGATCCTTTGTTCAGGGGGATATGTATATGATGAAAAACACTTTATTGGGAACGACCTCGATGCCATAACTATGTATATAATACCTACAAATAAATATATGTACAGTTAGTATGGAAAGCACTTAATTTTTGATTGAATTTCTAAGATTTATGATTCTTTACCAGGCGCGTATTATCAATTTAAATTGAAATCGAAGATGAAAATAAAATATTGAAACTATATGGTTAAAAGTTAGTTAGATCATCATGGTTGATCACAATTATTATCTACCTTTTTCTACCTTTGTATAGGTGATAGTTTATGGTTACGGTCTAAAGGAAAATGAATGGAGTTGTTTTGTTAGATTAATCAACGATTGGAATTGGCAACAATTCAAATGGATAAATTTTATATTAACTCGATTACTATTGCTATTCATTACATGAATTATATAATAAAAAGCATTACTTCTAAAGTAGGCAATGGAATTTTTTGATTATTATTTAACCGCAGGTTTTAAATTGATGGTAATGTTAAAATTAAATTAACATTTATAACCAAAAGGCTATTAACAAAAATGTAATTAAATATGTAGCTGATGCTGCCAAAATGAATTCA
This sequence comes from Platyura marginata, assembly GCA_026745375.1. NCBI lineage: Eukaryota > Metazoa > Arthropoda > Insecta > Diptera > Keroplatidae > Platyura > Platyura marginata. Next base: position 20,302 of record JANSTT010015641.1, on the reverse strand, counting down.
TCTACATATTCGACATTTAGAACATGTAAATTAAATACATATATCTGTGGAGTATAAAACACAAAGTTATGACTTAAAGTAAGTTTTGGTAATTTATACCAAATAACGATTACCAAGAATTATTTTGAATTACCCACTACTAAACAAATCTGCATTATCATCACTTAACAATATATCCGATAACAAATATACCTAGCAAAGACACACCGTGATAATATAATGTATTCGAAATTAAAAGTCGAGCGATCGCCAAACCAATGCATCAAACCATTTTCATGCGCAAAGCCCATCAAACCATTTCAAACTACAGAGAGTCTATACTAAACAGAGTGGCCCATTAAAACTCGGTTAAAAAGTTTGCCTTTTCGAAAATTTTTAAAATATTGTAAATAATTTGAAATTTTCGGACGTGTTTGATTTAATATTTGGGCATTATTATTAATTTGATAGATTTGATATGTTTTGTTTACATATGGTGATATTAAACTTAAAATAGTTTCACTCATGTTTGTAAGCAATACTTACTTTAATTAATATAATGCATTAGAAAATGATATTTTTTTAATTAAAAATGGTTTTATGGCGTATTTCGAAGTTTAATTTTTATCAAAAATTACATTTGTATTGCAAAACTTGTATTAAAGTTTGCCTATTTCCTATTTCAAATCGCCACTTTTTTCGGACGAAAAAGTTTGTACGCCATGTCCACTCTGTTATTATAGATTCTCTGTATTTCAAACCACTAAAGCGCCCACGGTACAACATTTGTATTATGGAACGTATCTCTCTCTCATTATATTCATTTAACTTGGTACATATTATTATCATCAGCTCCTATATACGCAGACGCACGATTTCAACTTTTCATTGATCCCTTCAATCGTAGAGCACAGTCAAAGAGTGTAGAGTTGAAAAATTTTTCGTGTGATAGTCTCGAATTTCGGTCTCGGTGTCTAAGTGCAAAAAACTGTCCAAGAAGAAAATTTACACCAAGAAAATAATCACCATTCAAGGGCCATTCAATGGCTAAAATAAACTATGGCCCATCGGGGCCGTGTAGTAAATGCATTTGGGCAGTTTTTGCATAGCGGAAGTGAATGAAAAAAAGTTTTTTTTTTTTGTGGTGTGTTCAAAGCAAAGTATATCGAAAGCAAGAAAAAAATGTCCAGAGACTAGTGGAGTTTCGATCGACTTTTCATGACGAACGGGAAATATCGCGAGTACTAAACTCTGTTATATTTTGTGTGGAACGGAAAGAAAAAAGCGAGGCGACAAGTTTTGTGTGAAAATTTCATTGATGAACAACCTAATTTCAACCAATTTTCCTTATTGCTAAGTGGGAAAAGTGTATCAAATGTAAGAAAATTTCTTGTATTTCCTATATAGTGAAAATTCAATATTTCATTGGTGATGATTATGAGTGTGTTCAGATATTTAGTATATTTTGGAAAATCAATTCCTCTATATATACGAAAATGGGATTTTTCTTCATAGTGTGGTGATCACTCCTCGTATCACACTGCGAGAGCTCATGGTGTGCAATATTACAATGGATGCACCATCGTGTTTCATGTTTCACAGGATTATAATCCTTTAGTAGATGTTCATTTGGTCGAAATGTAACCAAAAAAAAAAAAAAAAAATTTTATTTTTGCATATATCTGATTTTCTTTTTTGTTTTTCTTTTTGATACTTATATAGGAACTTTTTCGAAATTGAGTAGTTTTGTACAAAACTTCTCCCCTATAACTACCTACCCATTATACACAATTCACCCGAAAAGCTCAACTCGGAATTTCTCTACACGCAGGAAGGAAAAAAAAATCGATGAAACTTTCAACTAATAAACTTCAATTAAAATCGTCCACTCCGGGTAATATAATTCCATTCATTTTTAGGTTGAAAAATTTACCCAAGCACACGAAAAAAAGAAGAAAAAAAAGAAGAAAAAAAGTTGTGCCATGAACCATTAAAAGTGATGTAACAACGCATAGGGACTTGGGCTTATTTGTTTTGGGACTTTAACGGTGCTCGAATGGATTGATTTGATTTTATGTTGAGTGTGGGGGTGTTGGAAAGTCGAGTGATATAATGTTTCAACACAAAAGTGCTTTTTTGGGGGTTGAAAAAAAAAAAACTATTTTCTGTGAGATTTGAAATTTGTTTGGGTATCAAGTGGCATAAAGCTTTCCACTTAATACAATATTGGATATGTATATAGGAGAGAAAGACCTTACGGTGATTTAGTAAATTAATAAGGAAATTGCTACATCCTTCCGCAGTTTCCAATGTAATTTAAAATCTAATTTTGAAGTTGTGATCTAGGTGCTTAGTTTTCAGGTTGTATGTAGGTATAAAGAGCAAAGCCGAATTGATGATGTTGGCTAGTGGTTACACTCAACTACATAAATTGTTATTAGCTATGGGGAGGGGGGGGGGTTTGGTCATTTTTCGCCATGTTGAAAATAAAATTCATTAAATATTAATGAAAAGCTACACAAACATAGATTTTCGCGTAGTTTCAATGAATACATTGTCTTATATGTACACGAGTTTGTCCCAGCCTTAAAACATTCCTGACCTATTTTCGTTTTTATGGGGTATTGACACGAACCGAATATAGACTGGCACGCGAATGCTACGGGTCTATGGTACAATAATGGTGGTTGGTTTTATTCGATTTTAGCTCGTTATTGATTCAGTCGTCATGATAATTATAACTGACAAAATGTCTTGGTATAAAATACAAATTTAACATTAAATTGATTAAACTAATGCTGTAATTTGTTGCTTGTGTAAATACACCTGTACCTATTGAGCTAAAATTTATAGAATTAATTTTAAGCATAAATGATTTACCATTTAGCATAAATATCCAACCAAATGGCTCAGTGGTGGAGGTATTGTCATTTGGAACAGGAGGTCCCTATCTGGGAGTAAAAATATTACGTGTTTTTCTCTCATACGGGGATTGAGCTTTGGGCCCAGTGGTTCGGATTCCTGTAGGTCTAGGGCATCATTTTAGGGATAATTGCTGAATTTCTCCGATTCTACGATGGAAACATTTCAAATGTTAGAAAAAACATCTCAAGTATGAGAATTGGTGGAGTTTGGCAGTTGTAGTTTTTTCACCTGAAATGATGTAAAAAAACCCGCCCAAAAGTGGGTTGAGCGGATGGTCAACGCCCTCCCTCTTATTTAAACAAAAAACTAACCAATTTTTTTTTCTAACATAATTTTAAACTTTATCATGGAAAAATGTTGAAAATTTGTAATAATGTAAAGATTATGTTGGCAACACTGAAATTTTACATTGCTCCAACGCTACCAAAAATACTTAAATGGGAACGCCATCTTTATCTACCGTATAGACAGGATAGTGGTATAACGGGAGAATGGGAGGAACTTATTGAACCTAACATATTTTCGATTTGTTCCACTTATAGGCCTAAAACTGTGTAGTCAAATATAACCCCCGGTTTCATGGCAAGAACTTTTTATCTGATTGAAGTCCTGTAGGTACACACCTGATACATTACGAGTATAAGACAAACTTAAATTTTATGATTGGATTTTAGTTATTTGTGTATGAGTGAATGAATTCATAGAACAAACATTTTTATCAAAAACTCATTTTTGAAAATATTTCAGAGAGGATTTTTTGCAATGATGTGGTTGAATATTGCTTCCTGATCACATCAATTTTTAAACAAACAAATTTTTCAGTAACTTACGATAATAAATCAATTAAATTTAAATAAATTTACGAAAATTTTACTTCAAGATATTTAAGCAATACTAATCCCTGGTATTAGTTTAATTTTGGTTTTGCCATTTTCGAGGAATTATCTGTTAAGAAATTTATAAAGTTTATACGAAAACCAGGAGCATTTATCCCATTCAGTTACCTATATATATACATATATATCTATTTTAATCATAAACTTTTCTTTGTGTGTGTATGTGTGTGTATATGGCAATACATAAATATTATAAGAAATACCTGAAAAAGTTTCATGAATATTATCCCAAAAATAAATTTCCAAAGAAATAATTTTCTCCCAAAAGTCTATTTAAACATGATAAAGAAAAAGCTTCACTGCCTTTCCAAGTTTTAAGTATTTCATTAAGCTCTAAGCTTTAAGAAAATCCTGACCTATTTTTGTTCTTATGGTGTGTTGACACGAACCAAAATAGACTGGCACGCGAGTTACGGGTCTGTATCTCCATATATCCACTTATAAATATAGAACTGAGTAGGGGTTGGTGTTGCCAACATTTGATTTCGAGCTTTTATTTTGGATTTTTTTTTTCTATATTTATATTCCTCGTCTTTATCTATATCTATATATTCTATACTATACTATGGTGTTTTCTATCTTTAAATCGCAGTAATCAGGCCTGACACAACATGTTAAAGTTATTGGTGCGAAAGCGAGATCAATGTGAAGTTTAATACAGTGTTTATTGGATTTTGGGTTTGCCATTTTAATGGGGTTAAGCCACGAACAAGTCGTATGCTCGTATGTCGCTTCTTTATGATAGGAGCAAAGGAAAAAATGTAACTTATGTACTTGTAAAGACATACTTTTTGTCGTAAGCATTATAAAGCCATTATAATATTATTGATGTTTGTATAAAGACCACATAATATAAGAAGTTAGTCGTTAAATTTGCCATAATTACTTGTGTATGGTGTAGTAGATATCCATCAATGTATGATTATGTTCAAAATTCCATTCAATTTGTAACCATAACCGTATACTTAATTATTTACAATAAATTTACTTGCGTATAGATTAAGATTTTTGTAATTGGTCATAAATTTACGACTTGCTTTACGATTACCTACATTTATTATCAAATGATTAAAAGAAGAAAAAAAAAAGTTGTTCTTTACGACAGACTAATAACATATTTTATGGACATTCTTAAATTTAAGGTAAATATTAATTTATGTATTGCATATAATAACTTTTATGTAAAATACACAAAAAGAGGAATAAAAATAAAGCGTTACCTCTACCTACCAACCTTATTCTCCTTATTATATAGTAAAATCTACCTACCTCTACTAAATTGTTACCAAATTAACAATATAATATTATTTTTTGAGAATTCTTTTGAATTTTTAAATAGTTGTACCTTAAAACGGTAACTTTTTTGAAAATTGTATTTCGAAAAAAATGCTAAAGATCCAAAATAATATTAATTAAAGTTAAAAAACTGATACTGTTTTATAAAATCGTCAAAAAAACGATCAAGATGTTCAATTAAGCCTTACCAATTTTTTTTATCGGTTTCTTTAATTAAAATGACAAATTCTTATTTTTAAAATGCAGTTTAATGTAATTATCATTTAATAAAATTTGCAATTCGTCTCCTATGTCTGCAAGTAAAAGAAAAAAAATAATGCAAACCAACTCAATTTAGAATCATAGAAATACAAATAAAATTAATTTTTACGATCTCTTCTAGTAACACTCATTTAGTTGTATAGCCCATTTTGGATAAAATCATATTATGAGTATCTCGCGCATACTTCTATATTGATTACGTAAATTTTCACAAAACTTTAACTCCATTTAAGCCTGAATCGTTCAGGATGTTTCATTTAAGATGCTAAATCTACACACTCATTTTAACGCATTGATGTTGTCCTGTTCGTCATCAAAAGTCTTTGAAAGATAATTGATCGTTATTTTTTATTCGTACGTTTGACGAGTCTCTAGGACTCGTACTCGGCAAGTCTTCAAAAAACCCGAGTCTTCAGTAAACACTATCTCACGGACTTATTACAAAGGACTCGTACTCGGTAAGTCTTCAAAAAACCCGATTCTTCAGAAACACTATCTCACGGACTTATTACAAAGTTTGAGTGGGGAATGTAATTGCTGTTTTTGTATCCAAAGAAAAACCGAAAATCGACACTCTCTTCCGTTTTGGTTAACATTAAATATATTTTTAACGTCATCAATTAGCCTAATTTAAAAATCAGTTCGAGTCGGTTACAATTTTAATTTTCGTTTCTGTTTATGTTTCTGTTTTACTTTCAGTATGTGTATATGTGTGTTTTATAGTTTGATTTAACTTGATTTATAGCTTGTTTGGGATAACGTGAAACCGCATTAACGACTTGGCGAAATTTACTAAAAACAAATTATTTCCGTATACATAATACTGGTCCTGTACAATAAATATATGTACAAGTACTGTACATACACTTTGTATAAAGTAAATTTATTATTCATATTATGTTACCATCAAATACATTTTGTAAGTACATTTTATGAGGTTTATGTGCTTTATTACATAGTTTATGAATATTTAAGCTGTGGCGACTGTTTGAAAATCCGGAATTGAAGGCGAGTCAATTTCAATTTTATTTAATTTTTAATTGGTACATTGCGTATCTGGTATATTATATACACAGCAATTTTAAATTAATAAAATAAGCAATTTTTTTTAAAAGGATTTAAATTGATAATAATTTTTGTTTATTAAATCAGTATACCCTAAAAATAGGCTGATAAATAAATCGCAAAAAGGTAGGGTAACAAATGAGAACAGTAATATACTAAGATAGATCCATTATCGATGGTCGAATAAAATAATTTATGCATTTTAAATCAATATATATTTTTCTAATTGTGTATATGTATCCCATTCCTCGATTTGCACGGTTTCGCCTTAACATGGTTTCCAAATTAAAAAAAAAAAATAATATTTAGTGTCTTATTTCGATTATACATTTTGTTTTTAGTATTTACGGACGCACCCATTTCATAAAATCGATTACTTTGCATTAAATGCACTCATTTCACACAAACTAACGCACCCTTGTTTCATTCCTTTTGACGAGAGCGTAAGTTTGCAATAAAAAGTAAATACGAGAAAGGGTAACTAAAAAAGAAAGGCATTTCTAATAACAAATACATTTTTATAACATTTTATTACTTGGTATTCAGCGGAATCAATCTACATTTTTCCATACAATCATTCTATGTATCTGCGAATTTTCCATATATTCTTTGACACGATTTACACGGCGTAGAATTTAATTCCAATCTTACATTTTTATATGCAAGCTCTGTCTCGTTTTACACGGTTTCGATTTGCACGATTTATGTTCTATGGAACGTATCGACCGTCCAAATCGAGGGATGGGTGTACATTCACAAATTCACCTTAGCACTCCACTTACTTATGTAGAAGGCTGCACAAAATACTGAAAAACTATTCCCTTTGGAAAAATATATATCTGCGAGAGTTCAGAATAGGTAATAAAAAAGAAAGAATCGTATATTATTGAAGAAATTTATTCTGCTGATACACATAATAAATATCGATCAAAGAAAATGAATGTTTCTGCCCTTATTTAAAAATATATTTAAATAAACTACAATGCTAACAATGTTGTGGAATTCCTTCGGTAATAGTGAACGCTATACAATCGCTTTACAGTGAGGCGAGTTGTTAAGTTATATAAGTACATTACAGAACGCCTAGCCGAACCGACCATTCATGCTTCCGTTTGTTAATTGTTTTGACTGATTTATGAAAAAAAGTCTAATTCTATGCAAAAGCGACCAAATTACTGCATAAAAGTCGGAAGTCTAATAACAAGAGGGGGAGGCAAAATCAGAAAACCAACAAATCTCTTAAATGTTCTGTAGGTTCAGAGAATATTTTTTAAAAAAAAACCAAAATACTTTCAATATAAAAAAACTACAAATTATAACTATTTATTCCTTTCAATTACTTTTTTTGGATCATATTTTTGGGTTTATCACGCATGATCCACAAATAAATCACTTCCCCTGAATATTCTTTACGGTGGAAGTCCGAGCTATACTAAAAAGAGTTCAGACATTAATTTGACACTATTAATACATATTTTTGGGTTTGACTTTGACATTACTAATACATTTTTTGACATTGACATAGTTTTGTTTAGATTGCTCTGTTCCGGATGGGACACCTCTAGAAATCGACACCTCCAGAAATCGAAAAATAAGAACAAACTAGCTATGTCTGTCGATTCTATTATACGCTTTTGAGACATGGAGAGAGAGCCAAAATATTAAAAAAACTACCGCCTCTCATGGAACTAAATCGGATATACATTTTGAACACCCAAGAACAACATTTTCACGTGAAATACCAAAGTAGTTCTTAAATAGGATAACCTAGAATCACGTGCTGCAACAAATGTTTAAAGGTAAAATTAAAGAAGAAATAAAGGAGTAGCTAGAAGTCTAAGAGTTGTTAACAGATAACAGATCTATATGGGCTTTTTATACTGTCTCGTCGAACAACAAATGAAACAATAATATTTAAATGTCTATCATACTTGGTAGGTAGTAGGAGTAGGTAGCTAGGTATCTACTTTCTTACTATTTGCCTATATGTCAATTTAGTATTTCTATCACAGACTCCTTCAATTAACAACAATTTTATATGCAGGTCGGTATATGTATAAGAACATTGTCTTTGGGATAATGAAATTATGTAAAAAGTGTAATTCAATATTCGTATTCTATATACCTACCTACTGTGAAAATTATTCATGAACAAGAAAACACTAAGAGGGTACAAAACATTTACTCAACGTAAATAAAACAAGCATTTTCTTGACTAACGGAACGGCCAATGTCAGCATATCGTGTATATATATATATATATATATATAACGGTGTATGCCCGGGCTGATCCTCACACTAGTCAGGGACAACGGCGACGGCCCCTTGTGTAAATGACGATATTTACGTAATTATTTTCGGAAAATCTATGGCGCCCCCAAAATCTTCTCTTTGCAGTTCACTTCTAGTTATATACAATGAACCGCATAAATTATCCGATAAATATTTGATAATATTTTCGTTGACAAAAAGAAAACTACAATCTTTCCGGTATATATGTATGTATGTATATATGTATGTATGTACCTATGCTATATGTATACCAACTGAAATACAATTAGGCTGAATAATTAATTGAGCAGTTCGTTTGATGATGGTAAATTGGGCTTACCGTGTGCTGGTTGTACTGTGTTAATCTCTATTCTGGAATGTATTTGCCAGGTTGTAAATAAAAATTAATTAAACGATGTTTGGAAGAAAATTCAAATATAATTTGATTATGTTTACGTGGAAATAAATTTTCCAGATGTGACCTTGAAGAAAATGTAAAAATAAATATTTCGAAAAAAGTTATTTTGGTATTGCAGATGCTCACATAGGTATTGTTGGATTATAATGGAAATTGGTTTTTCTTCTTTTTTTTTTTTTTTTGGCCAAAAAAATGTTTAAGCATAATTTTTCGAAGATTATCTTTGCTTTATACAAATAGAAGAAATTAATCACGTACCTATTTATGTAAATATATACATTAATTATCTACTTATATATTTATTAATTTCCTTTTAATTTCTACTCGTAGTTAAGAATTAAACTTACGCTACTATAATATTTCAAAGAAAAACTCAAGACGTTTTCAATTCGTATGATATAATAATACATATCGATATCGATTTTTTAATTAAAGACGGTTATTTTGCCGAAGCCACATTACTTCTTTTTTAAAAATAACTACCACTTGCAGTACAGCGCTTGTCCTTTTTTTCTTTCATTGTGCGCCAATTAAAGTGTATTTATTCTCTTAACTAAGAAATATATTTAGATTCTTATGATTCTATGTGTATATTTATTGTCTGTAGTGGTTTTTTTTTTTTTTTAATTTTTATGAGGAATAAAGAAAAGCCTTGAGCATTTGAATTGTTTCCAATCAACATCAAAAAGGTATTGGAAATAATTATACAAATGAACAAACGAAAATGAATGAAGAATTTTAATAATTTTTAATTACGATAATTTGTCAAAAATTCATAAAAATGATGATAATTTTACCTTTTAAAATAACTCTAGACTCTATAGCTCTATAGAGCAATAATAAAACCGCTGACTAAATTAACATTAAAATTTTAATTACACGCAATACATTTTAGAGACAGCTATTTAATCATAATCTAAAATTAATTTCATTAGAATTAGACTGTTCCATGTTTATATCAAAATTATAGAATGGATCTACATATATTGTACGAATACAGTGTATGTAGGCTACAATGTTTATAACTATATGTATATAATGTACATATATATATAGAATATATATGACTACAATATGTGTACATATATGGAAACACAATTCGTCGAAATAATCACAAACATTAAGTGAAATAATTGAAATACATATTTATTTATGTTTCTCTTTCTCTCTACACTATTTATTAGATGATATAAACCAAATTGTTAATTTCAATGAAAATCTGGAAAATGGTATGGCATAGGTATATGTCGTTGAATTTATTATATGTACCTACGTACTCGCACTTATAAAACAGTAGCGTTCACATTATTTATTTTTATATTTGTATAATAAGTTATATAATGTAAGGTTTATGATGTACATGTACATGCACAACAGTAGCGTTTCGTACATGAGGTAAATGGGTGAGTCACAAAATTATATGCATGCTTTAATCTTTTTTTTTTTTTTTTAAATCGGACGTCATATAAAATTATAGGATTTGAACATTATTTTATCGTATATACGAGAAAAATAAAGTACAAAGGACAATGCCATAAGAAATATAATATGTCTGCCAACAAAACTATAACTCATCCTTTCATTGCAGATTTGACCTATTAAATATCTGATTTATTGTGGTGGGCCTTTTTTTCTTCATGGGTCATCAAATGCGTAATTTTCACTGGATTCTGGTGCTTTGCCACTGGTGTACAATATGCGTACATATGCAGAGAAGTTATGTGTTATGTCAAAATTTATAAAAAAAAAATCCTCTATCTGAATTATGCATAAAAAAACTTAAGAAATGTTTATTGAGATATTGGATGTTTCAATTCAAACAGCACTCGATAATATTATATTAATAGATAATGGAAAAATATTAATATTTATGTAAATTACCAGTAATTAAATGAAAGTATATTCATCCACACCGAATGGAATATAAAAAAATCAGTTTGGCTTAAATGTAGAATGTAGATAATTCTCAGTTGAACGATACGTACCTTGGTAATTTTTGTATGGTGCATAAAATAAATAATAATAAATAAAATAAAAAATTTTCAAAACATCCTTTAAAAAAAGATAGAAGAATATCCACATCGCGTCTTTGGTTCTGAATAAAGCGAAAAATGGAATTTTTTCAAATTATTTTATAAAGTAAAATTTAAAAAAAATAATGGAGGTAAGTACCTTCACCGAATTTTTTTTTTTGGAAATTCTATGACACTCCAGAAACATATGTAGGTATTTAGCATATCCAACATTTTACTTGGCCCAGGCCTCATTTCAGTTTTCTCAAAACCTGGTTGTATGTGCCTTGTTCTTAATAATTTAGCAGTTTTAAAAAATCTAATAAGAATTTAATCAGAAAATGTTTTACACCTTATATTTACCAAATCTAATAATTTCAAGAAAATATATATCTTTCTCACCTTTCAAATCTAATAAAAAAAATAACGAAAATTTATTTATATTTGTTTTTAAATTTAGGAAAATGCGAAAATTGAAAAATTCATGCCTTTACAAATAGGTATGAATATTTCTCTTTTGTGATGTTGAAAGCTTTAAGAAAATCTTTAATTAGAATTCTATTATGTATTACCTAAACAGAACGGGAAGTGCCCTTATTTTGTAAATATTTAGCAAATATTGAAGTAAAAGGAAAAAAAAAAGAAAAAAAAAAGTGAAACATTAAAACCAAAAAGCTCTCTTGATATTGTCATCAACATCATCAATCATTTGGTTTGTACTCGAACCCGCCCCCATTGAAATCTGACCGATATCAAAAATCGTCTCAATAATTTTATCATCAACAATAAGAGACGGTATGAATTTTTATAATAAAATAATTGTTAACATAGGTATATATACAATATGTATATAGATAGAGATATCAAAATGTATGCCCAATATGTCACTGGGTCGTTTTTCAAAACAAATGTAATTTTCATAGTTTTCATGTCATTTCCGTGTTTCAACAAAAATATTATGTTTCCGAAAATGGGAATGATTCGAACAACATTGATCGAATGGAGATGTCAATATATAGAAATATTTACGAGGGTGAATTAAAAAAAAAAAAAAAAAAATGTTCGCTTTGATATATATGTATCTGCCCAAGCTATAACTATATAGTTCAGTTTAATTGTTGTCATTGTCAGGGTTTAATTAAAAATTGCTTGATTAAAGTAACGATTTTTAAAATGACTGCGAGTAGTTTTTTTCCAACAACCTTCACATAAATTTACCAGAACGCTCTCTATATAAATAAATTAATTGTGCTGACGTTTTGTAAATAATTTAAAAAAATAATGTTGGTACGTATCCTCACTTTAAAGGGGAAAAAACCAGTAAAGAAGGAATAATTGGCTATGCCGATTATAATCTACCCGTACTTGTTTATTATCTACGACTTTGTCTCTACCACAAATATATTGATGGTTATTTGACAAAAGGGCCTAACATCATTTTTTTTCAAAAATGGTTTTTTTATTTAATCTGGTAATTTTGGGTATTTTACACTATCTGGTATAATTTGTTGACTAAATTTCACGAAAAAATATGGTTTTTCGCTGATTTTTATAGGTTCTTTTTAATGAAATACTGTGTAAAAATATTTAGTTTTTTCTCTTTCTTGAAAAATGAGGGTTAGGGCCTTTTATCAAATAACCATCGATATATTAAGTAAATTGAATACAAATGATTAATTACCCAAGAAATATCATAAAATTGATTTCAGCGCCATAACAGTGGAACGTAGATCGTGGAACATTTTGGTCTTTAAATGAAATCTGTATTTTTTTATTCTCTATCACTTTTGTTAAATTCATTTCTTCCATAATCAAAATATTTTACGAGTAAATAATTAAAAATCCTAGAAATAAAATAAAATTGATTGCAGCCCCATAACGGTATGTCTTGGAACTTTTTGGTCTACGAATAAAATCATCATTTTTGTATTCTCTACAGGGTTGTTAAAGTAACAAATGATCGATAAAATACCTAATTTGTTACTGGTAACAAATGTAAATGTTACCCGACGAAAATCATGTATTTGTTACATGTATTTGTTATCAAAATTTGTATCTATTTTTCAACCCAATGATTGTCGCCAATTCTCCATTCTGAAATATTTGTTGAAATAATTCATGTATCTGTCAAACTGAATTGGCTGGAATCGTATTAGTTTGCTACAATTATTACATTTGATTAATTTATTACCATTTTGTTATCAGTTTGGTAACAAATGTCACAAATTCGAAAAAAGTGTTACTTTAGCAACCCTGATTCTCTATAATTGTTGCCATATTCATTTTTTTTACATTCCGACTACCTTTCGAGTAAATAAAATTTATATATATTTTATTATATAATGTATATCAAAATTAGGTGCACACTGTACCACAGCCTCCCCTATATTCTGTCCGATTTGCACCAAAAGCAACAAAAATCTTACTCTACGTCTACAAGATAAACTGTCAAAATTTCAGCTTTCTATACCTTCAGCCGTTTAGCCGGAATCTTAATCACGGACAGACAGACGGACGGACGGACCGACATGCATATTTCGACTTAAAATTTCTTGAGAGAGACAATGGTGTTCAAAAAAATTTTTCTTTGATGAGTATTACGGGGCGTTACAAACTCCGTACCAAAGTTTTATAATACCCTTTGATTAACATCATACGATTTTAGGTGGTTCAGATTTTCTCCATTAGAATTTACTGTCTTTAGTTTATAGATAATGTTATGGTTAGTTTATCATTTGCTGAGAACCGACGACCTTGGTCTTCTTTCTATTTTACAACATTTGCATTGAAAGCAGACCACTATACATGAACATTTTAATTCACCCTTACGTTTTTCTTTGACCGGTATTTTTTTTTTTTCTCCAAAAGCATATATCACAAAATTTATGTATAATATGAGCAATGCTGAAAGTAAACTAGAGTAAAGCATGTATTGTATGTACAATTGTACATATATTATATAATTTGTATGCCAAAGGTATCTATGTATGTACATATGTATGTATATATACAAATTCACGAACGTAAAATAGTATAACTGGGTGTATAGAGGAAAAACCTTAACCTTCTTATAATTCTGAAAATGTTGAGTTCAATTTATTAAACCATTTACATTTGGCACCTTTGGGAGAAAAAAAAATGTTAGTTCCATTTTGGCTGAGAGCGAAACATTAAAATTTATCACCAGGGGTTTTTCAAATGAACAAATTGTAATGTTTTTCGGCCAGAAATATGTATATTTGGTATGTACTTATGTATAGATATATATAACGATGTTTAAATGGGAAATTTTTCTTAGCTGTGTCAATTTTCTTATAGGTATTTATACTTTTATACTAGACTAGGTATGTATATATAAACTTGATATTAGTCATTGATAATTTGGTATTTTTGACAAATTATTATGTTTCACCTATGTACCATATAAGTGAATCATTTATTCTGGCAATGTCGTATTCCAAATTTGTTCGAAAATATTGATTCATTTGGTTTTCGTATTTTTGGGTAGCGACGGTATCTTATCTTATCATAGCCATCTTAACTCTGAAAATGGGTGTTGGCTGACTCTACAACATTTCTCCAATGTTGTCGGTCCTCTGCTACGTCCTTCCAGTTTCTAACGCCCAGGTTTCTCAGAGCCTCCGTAACACAATTAATCCATCTTTTTCTGGCTCGTCCTCGGGCACGTGTCTCTCCCATTTCTTCGAGCATATTTTTTTTTTGTAATTGGGCGTCGCTCATCCTAGTAACGTGGCCTATCCATCGGATCCTTCCGGCCTTTATGACCCCAATGATGTTGTTCTTCCCGAAAATTTGTTGCAGCTACAGGTTAGTTCGTGTTCTCCATATATTACCAGTACCTTGCACTGGTCCAACTATTGACCGTAGGACTTGCCTTTCGAAGGTCCGCAAACTTCTCTCTTGTTTCTGTGTAAATGTCCAGGCCATACATCGTCAGTGGTCGTACAATTGTTTGGTATATGCGGTATTTTGTTGATCTACTGAAGACTGAAATCCTGAATAAGTGTTTCAACGCACAGAAACGATATCTAATCCTTTTTAAATTCTTTATTTTAACTTCGCTTTTGTATGTTTGTTTGTGGGCAAATCTTGCAATGGTTTCCCATCATCCCATCATCCAATGAAGATGAAACTTGGCACATAGACACATTACCGATGACAATGCATTCTATCAAATTTTGGGCACCCCTACCCCAAAATCAACAAAGGGCTAATTTACCCACTTTCTGTCATCCAATCAAGATGAAACTTTGCACATAGACTCGTTGCCAATGACAATGCAATCTATCAATCTATTTTGGATACTCCCCTCCTCCACCCTAAAATTAAATTTTTGAAATTCACGAAATCGTGTAGTAAGTGTGAACAAAAAGATTATAACCGCCTGTATCACCTCCTTTGTCACTATAAATGCTGATACAAAATAAAAGCTGGCCGAAATATTTGAGGATTACACGAAAAACCTAGTTTTTAAGGTTAGTTTATTTTAATTTCACAATAGACAAAGACATGTCAGACAAAATAGTAAAAATTAGTGTTTACTTAAAAAAAATATTATCCAATTTTTTTTTTAAATTTTAAAGACCTCTTCAGATGATTATTGGATTAGTCCATGGGTGGAGAACGACCACTTTTACGCAATTCCCTTTCCCACAACTTCTACTCCCCTACTATGATGGAGTAATAGATTATAAATACGAAGGTACGAATATAATAGAAATATGGTTTGTCCTGATTACATTCAATTTTACTGAGTGCGTAACGTTATGGACCACGAGCATTTTTTAAAGAAGAATAATTTTGCTTAAAGAAAAGAATAATTTAAAAGACAACTTCGACTACATACGAGTACATATATAAAAGACTGTTTATCTTATCAACCATTTTTTATAAAATGTTTTTGATTTTGTGGTAAAAAAGGACGAACTCCATTTTTTTTTTTTTTAAAAAGAACAAACAACTAACTCTTTATATATATTATAAGGAAAACAACAGAAATAATGCATAAATTCTTACTTAATATATTTAAATAATTAAATTACCTAATTCAAAATGTTGTTTTGCTCCATAAAACGGATATGATTTAATAAGAAAAGAATAAAAATAGAATTAAAGAAAAAATATTTTTTAAATTTGAAAACTAAATTTTCTATACATAAACGCATTGTATCTTCTGAGAATTATCTTTTAAGAAAAGTTAAATATCAAAAGTAGGTACATAGGTATGTATACATAGCTGGAATATTGCTGTACGCTTTGAATCTATGATGGCGACTACATATTTTGTTTAATTTTTTTTTTTTTGTAAGTGGGATGTTTGAGATGAATGGGCATTAAGTAATACTCTTTGTACTTTTTTTTTTTTTTTAATATTGTGTAGGCTGAACCTGGTACTTATAGAATTTCAATAAAGCCTACTCATATCCATAAATTTCTGAAAGGAAATAAATACAAATTGTATTAGAGATAAAGTGAAAATGCGAATATAAAAAACAAAAATACACCTACTTTTGAGTACCATGTACTAAACATTTAATAATCTCCTAATTAAAATTTTCTTTTACTTGTCTATTATAGGCATTGTTATAATTTTAGTAAAGAAAAAAAATAATTTATATTAGTAGATAAGTACACTTAAACATATTTAAAAATTGACCGGAAAGATACCAAGATCCCTAAATAATTAAATATTTATAGCTGTCAGCCGACAACATTTGGAAACTTTAAAAATTCTGTATACGTACACATTAAGATATCTTACCTACATATATACATACATAGATGAAATGTCTATACAGAATATACAAAAGTTGAGGTCTAAAGCAGATGTAATGTGGGTTTACGTAAAGTTAAACACTTTAAAAAGGGTTTTCCTAACATTTATCATCAAACAAAATTTGTCATCTAAAATTATTGTTGTAGTCAGATTATAATCACTAGCGTATTGAGACTCTGAGTAATGAGGTAGCAATTCAAATCTAATTTATTAAACATAATAAAACTATTCTAATAAAGGACTTTAGTAGTTTTTTTGTTTGTAATTTTAAGATTCTCGCACGTTCTATGAGAATGTGTAGAGAGTTTAAAGTGATACAGTGAAACCTGTCTAAGACGGAATCTCAACTAAAATTTCAACACCATTGTCTTTCTCGTAAAATTCTAAGTCGAAATATGCATGTCCGAGTCCGTCCGTCCGTCCTTCCGTCCGTTCGTCCGTTCGTCCGTTCTTCCATCCGTCCGTTCGTCCGTCTGTCCATGATCAAGATTCCGGCCAAACTGCTAAAGCTAGAAAGCTGAAACAGCTGAACAGTTTATTTTGTAGTCCTAGAGTAAGGTCTCTTTTGTTTTTGGAGCAAATTGGAAAAAAATAGGGGAGGCTGTGGTACAGTGTGCTCCTTACTTTGTAGAAAAATGTAGAAAAAATGAATATGACAACAATTATAGAGAATACAAAAATGAAGATTTCATTCATAGACCAAAAAGTTGTACGACCTTCCATTATGGCACCGCAATCAATTTCATTGAATTTCTAGGGTTTTTAATCATTTACTCGAAAAGTATTTAGATTACGGAAAAAATGAATATAATCAAAATGTTAGAGAATAAAAAAAATGAAGATTTCATTCATAGACTAAAAAGTTTCACAAAGTACCGTTATGGCGCTGCAGTCAATTGTCATTTATGGGGTTTATAATCATTTGTAGTCAATTTACCCTTTGTTAATTTATTGTACAGACAAAAAAGACACGGACAAAGTTGTTAATAATAAACAAGTACTCATTCGGGTATATTATAATTGGCGTAGTCAATTTTTCTTTCTTTACCGGTTCTATTGGAAATTAGGTTTATTGAATACCTAGTTTTGATTTGGATATATTGAGATTTTCTAAATAATTTGTTAGAAATCCGAAGAAAAGGCACTTATAAGACAAAAAAGATTGGGAATAAAATTTTCATTATTCAAATATTTCAATAATTAATGAAATTATGCGGATTATATAGTAAGATTTTCAGAGATGCTTTGCATCCATAGACCAAAATGAAATCCACGCTACGTTACTGCCATAAACGAAGAACGACCCGTTATAAAAACTAAGTAATTTAACAGACTATTAAGAATTAAGGAATGGCGTTGGTTTGGTAGTGCGGGAATGAGTCAATATTGAATAAGGTGAAATCACAATATATTAATGTCATATTTTGTAAATTCTATATGTAAAAACAAAAATAAATATGTAAATAAAAAACCACTTAAAAAGAATTCGGAAAAAATTTAATATCCCTATAGGATCCCTTAGGATATCCATTTCAAAAGTTTTGCCCATATACCGCTTGTTCAGAATTGTGTAGGCATTGTTATTCTAAATTATTATCATTTTAACGGTAAATGGCAAAAAGAGTTCAATTCAATCGAAATACAATCCATAATACATGAGATTTTGAAAATACCAACCACAAGGACACAGGACAAATTGTATATTCTAAAAATAAAGAATATTTTCAGATATCATATAAACCATAAATATGTACATTCATTGTACATATGTTATGTAATACAATTTATGTATATTTTGTATAGTATAAAGATATTTTGAAGCAAAACTAATCAATTGTAAAAAGAAAAAAAAAAAGTCTACATTTCCACATGTCAGGATTTTACATATACAAATAATAATAGTTAATAAATTATTTCTATGACATGCCAACATATATAAAATATATAAATATACATATGCATAGTATATATAAATATAATGCCTTGTGTATTGCTATTAATTATTCTATACTCGTATAAAAAAAAGAAAGTTCTCTCTTCATTTCATTTCTGAAACTCAGAAGTTCTGACTTCATTTTTAACGGTACGACCGACCATTGAAATGTTTCCGTCAATGTACATTTCTCAACTTCATAAAAATGAGGTGAAAAGCTCGAAAGTATTGTTCACCTCATTTACGTTTTTTTTTTTTTTTTTTTTTTTAAAGTATTTATAAACGAAATGTAGACAAACATCCGTATAATATTCTTTGTATTTAACAAACACCCCTTAGGGTGCCGTCTTTCATTATATTCTAAGCACATCATCCCCTATGCCTCTATATACATACATATACATAGATATACATTTATATAAATGAAAAGAAAGATCAATAAACGAAACGGAAATATTATCTGTCGCTGGGTAACTCTCTATATGTATATGAAATTATATACAAATATATGTTCTATGGTTAGTGAGTTTTTACTATAAATAAATAAATAAATAAATAACAAAAATATTCTAGGAGGAAGTGCAGAGAAAGCTTTTGATTGCTCCTCAGATCAGCTTCTTCTTTTTGCTCGTCTTTTCATATATACTAAGATGAATTTATATTTAGTTTGTGGTGGTGATACTGCTAATGTAAAGTCAATCTATATTCCCAGTCGGTATGTTTATCGTTTCAAGCAGCTCTATACACATACATACATACATATATATATAAATAAAATGTTTGTTGAGGTTATACGTATATGGGTATGGTGTTGGGTAGTACTTATGTTTCAGTTTTCTCCAGTAATAAACTATTTCTCCATTAACTTTAAAAGCAAAGTGTTTATAGCGTTTTAAGTGTGCAGGCCCTTAGCTACATATTGATCGCTTTGAAAGCATTAAGAATTAATTTGAAGAGAAGAATATGAACTTAGATTATGGGATTGATATTAGAATTGTCATCATATTATGTGTACAAGTACATAAGTATGTATGTCCTAAGTATGGAGTTACATTTTAAGGACATATTTGAAGCTAACCTAAATAGTAATGGCTTTTTGGTATAATTCTCGAGTGAGAATTGAGTTTAGGAAAATTGTTCTCTAAGATTCTCTGTAGATATATTATTTTCTAATTTTATAAGATTTATGATATCAACCTTTCCAGATTTTAAATATATGTATTTAAGCTTAAGATTAAATATAAATAGGGAACGAATTAAAATAGGGAAATATATTAAAATATGAATAGGAATAGGGAACGAATTAAAATATGAAAAGTCACGTTCGGTTTTAAAATATGAGTATGTCCGGCACCTCATAACCAGGCCACACATATCGCTCACATATTGCAAAAATGAGATATGTTGAAAAAGGTAACTATTGAGATAAGAAGGTTTTAAGTTTTCAAA
>JANSTT010015630.1:0-21551 GCA_026745375.1 Platyura marginata | reverse complement strand
TATATATGTACATTACATTAGTTTATTGTATTACCTCTATAGTACCGTATTACATTAAAATGAGCGGTAATATTTAAATTAATGTATAAATAATATGTGCAATCATGAAATGGATAAGAATCAGTAATTAGTCTTTTTAATTTAAAGTGCACTCTAATATTATTAGTTATATTCCCTTAAAATGATGTCATATATCGTAACCGTAAAGTTAATAGGAAAGTCCATTATCAACAAAAGGATACGTGACACCCGACACCGTCTCATTGCCATCATCTGAATGGAAATTGAGAATTTTTTTTAGCAAAGGTATCAACAGGTATTTGAAAACTTGAGATAAGAGTGGCTTGCAATTTTAGATTTTTGATTTTAAAATTCTGTAAGTTATAGGTGCCGCCTTTTTAGTTTGGAACAGGCATTCGATGCCGTCGCCCCATTTGTGTCTTCGCCTTTTTTTTTTAATTAGAAAACAAAAGCGTAACTCGACACTTTAATGGAAAGTATTGAATTGGATTAGTTTGAGTATGGCTAAATAAATGAAATAATATACAAAATCAGGCAAAATCGATTATTTATGCTTTTTGCGAGTTTTTTTTCTTAGTTTTGTGTAGAATGGAATAGTTGCTTGAGTAAAAGTTATCTAGTCTTAAATAACAAAATAATAATTTTGTATTGTAAAAATAAAACAAAAATAGATAAATCACTGTCAAAAAATAGATTACATTGATATTGTGGTACTGGATTACTTGTTTTGCTTAGCGTGTCATAGCAATTTTAAACTAGGCGCCAAAAAAGCTAGATTAAGGCTTTCATAGATACACCTTATATTATATATACCTTCAGTTATTTGGTTGCCTTAGAGCAATTTTCACAAAATAATAATTAAAATTCATATTTATTAACATTATGCGAAATTTTTATGGTGATTATCTAGTTCATAAGAAACATTTACTTTAATATACACTGAATTAAAATAATTAATGAAAACCTATTAGGGCGCAATTAAAAAACCCTTTGAGAAAATAATCAACTCATTTAAATTAATGTAAGCGAAGAAAAACTCTAATTAACTTTGTATATTGATAACTCTTTCAAAGAAAATCCGTATCATTAATTAGAAAGTTTTTTTTTTTTCTTTAAGTATTTTTACCAATAAAATCGAATGTACTATGTACGTATTTATAACGACTGTATATGTAGTTTATACTATACTGTGTTGACATTCTAAAATAAAAATAGTTATCATTAATTTGCCACTTACAAACATTTATTCGATATAAATTATCGTACTTATGCTATCACTAAATTTTAAATTATGTGTTTTTATATGTATATATATAAAAAAAAGTTCATCCGGTTTGTATGACTACCCTCAATACAAGGGTGGGAAGATTGTTCAAAAGCATAAAGTCTTTCATTAATTAAAATCATTCCCTAAGCTCATGCTGGCATTTAGATTTTTTACGACGTCCTAACTCAAGCACTTAATGTGAACCAAACCTACAGTTGTATATATAACCCTCTAGTATAGTAATTGTGTAGTACAAAATTCAATGTTCGGAAGAGTTGTATAATAATTATTGTTGGTTGATGTCAACGGCAGAATTTTTTTTTTTATTTTAGTTTGTTTATAGAATAAATAATTTCATTGTTTGTCTTCAAGAATACATTTGTAAATGTAAGTTTATGTAGTTAATGTTGTTTAACGAGTGTATAAATATGTTAGTTAAGTTGTGTGTGACATATAAGGAAAATTTGTGTGACTGGTGGTTTTCATGTCAAAATAAAATAAACTTATGACGGGTTAATTTTGTTAGATATATAGTATGTAGATCGTATAGAATGTCTAAAGTCAGATCCAGTATTTTTTTTTCCTACTGTTTTTGAAATATTATTGTATAATCTAGTTATACGAACAGTTATACAAACTACCCTTTGGCCTTTGCCTACCCTTTCCCATCCATCTATATCATTCCCAATTTTTCCCCATTCTGTAGTTTTTGGTAAAATGAAAAGGAAAAAAAAAGAGCTTTATTGACAACATGTTAACTCACATGTCGAATTGATTTTCTACAATCGATAATTTCAAAAAGTTGTATTTAATCTTCCTACCATTACATTAATTATATTAACACGTGAAAATTTAAGAATATCGAATGCTACATACTTACAAATTAAAGACAGCATAAATTTTCTAAAAAATGTCTTTCAAATACAATTTTCTCTACTTTGTTACTCTTAATACTCTTCTGTTATAAATAGCCAATATACTTAGTATATATGCATAAAACGTTAATGTTGATTGCTCCCAGCAAAAAAAGTCTTACAATATTTTATTTATTTTTGCATTAATAAAGTGGAAACATTAAACGTTATCATCTACCCAGCTTCTCATAAAATGCCAATTCAAAGCTCAATTAAAGTCAAATAAAACCGACAATCTGCGAAAAAAATTCTCTTTTTTTTTTTTATTCCAACCAAATTTAAGAATATTGCAATAGGCAATTCCAGAAAAATGTGTCCTTAAAGTAGCCCTTATCCTTACGATCGTAGAAGGAAAAGGTTGCACTTGAACCGTCTCTAATCTATATAAATAATAAAAAATGGTCGCTTTAATTTTATTCAAACTGTTCGTTGAAATAATATACAAAATAAGGATTTCTCAGTGTAACTATAGATATTATACATACATAGTCAGAGAGGACCGACGAATATCAGGGTATAAGGGTAAGAAAAAGTACCTCTTCAAATGGCTTAATTATTTATCCACTTCTCTATGTTATTAAGATTGTTGAAACGAATTAGGGTGAGTTAGGTTTACTAATTTCGGTAAAATTGTTTTTACAGTACACACTGTTTAAATGAGAATATTGTTTTGTATATTATTTTAGTTAATTATTTAAACTTCATATAGTATTCTATTCTATTTGTAATTATGGAACATCTGGTACGATAATATCAATATCGATTACGCCCACATAGATGGAGGCTATATAGTATATATATATATATATATATGTTTGTATAATTATCTATTCCAGCCGCTCTCCAAAAATCGTATTAAGTATCTTAAGGAAAATTACCAATAAAATGAACGAAAAGTAAATGACCCTAAAAGCACAAGAGATCGTAATCTGATGAACACATTATTTATTATAAATGTGTAATTAGAGATATAGGTTTTCTTTTGACAGTTCATATCTTCATCATTGTAATACAAATTTTCATTTTACCTCAAAGTTTATGTAAGATTTAAAATAAACCACATTTTAATTATGTGATAATTATAAAAATATGACGATCGTAATCGACCATGTACATATAAGGGAAGCGTAAAGTTGCATTGCGTTTTGGTTTTCTTTAAATTTAAAGTTAAAGTAGTTTTTTGGCATTCATTCTAAAAAATATTATTTTCAAAATTGTGTTCTATGTAACTCTATGCACTCCATGTAAATTAGTATAGTTAGAATGTAGATTGATAATTCAGTTAATGAAGTATTGTCATAAAAAATGAGCCAATTTTGGTTTTTTTTTTTTTAAATAACAAAACAAATTAACTACATTGTCTTGGATTATCTTGTCACCTTTAACCAAACCGTAAAAGACATTTCACAAATAACGGTAAATGAAGAAAATTTACTGGTACATATATCACAATAGTTAAACCATAATGGACAACCATAACCAAAAATTACCTCACAAATATTCCCCAGTCTGTTTCCTTTGTGCCCATGAGTCTGACCCAGAAAGTTTCTATCCACTAAGCATACCATTATTCCATATATTACTCCATACGGGTAGAACATCGATGAATATACACATTTACACCAAATAAGGGAATATATATTAGAACTAATATAGGGTCGTTGGAGGTATGTGGGTGTATAACATTATATGTACTATGTACGATATTACTGAAACTAGAGATTTTTTTTTTTAAACTTGGTAGTATACTAGTATCCAGTGTAAGAATTTACCATCGATAAGAATAAAAAAAAAATGTAAAAAAATAACTTTTAAGTTTGAAATCAGATATTTTCAGTAATAGGGAGTGCCGCTCTCTGATTTTACTCAATTCGATTTCATTTAATTTTCTATAGAATCGTACAATGAAGCTAAGCTAAAGTTAATGGAGAACAATGTTTCGAAAACAAACTTTCATATTAGTTTTGGCAAGGAATTAAACTTTGTTGTGTGGCAATTTTATTTATTATTTATTAATGTGTATTGGATTAATTATTATGGCATTCGAGCTTAAACATGGATTAATGAGATTTTTCTGGTCCGTTGAAAGTTTCTTTTTGTTAAAAATATTTTTTTTGTTTTGGTTGAACTAGCATTTTTAATCTCTGTGAATTTCACAATTGTACAATCTATATTCTATACAAAGTATAAATGATCCAATTAATTAGTATAATATAAAACTATGTATTAGGGAAATCGACTAATTTTAAATTGGACGTATCTCATTTTTATAAACTTTTTAGGAGAGCGAAATATGTAACTGTAACTAAACAAATAAGTGACAGACAACTAACGTGAAATAAAAAATGCGAAAATTGTCTATATATAATTTAGCAAAAAATAACACATTTTGTGAAGTTACGTAGAATTCCGGAAATATTTAAAATACGTTCGATACAAAATTAGGGATCAACATTTATTATTGTCCATTTTACAGAGATTTCATATTTTTGGATAATTTACAACAATGTGTGCTCTAAATTACTATAACATAGAGAATTAAACTGATTTTAACTGTTTCACAGTTTCTTGAACCGTGAATCGCGAAATTATTCCAGATATGTCATAATATACTTTCCAAGTATCGTTCGATGCTCGTTTCTCGTAATTGATATCGAAAATATTTTTTGTATGTTAGATTACAGTGTTTTCGGATGAATAACGATATCGATAATCCTGATCCTGTAGATGCTGTGGATGATTACAGAACTAATTCTATTATTTTATTCTATAAGAAGATGAGACGGTGTAAATAAAATGAAGCACTATCATATCTATAGTTAAATGCACAAAGTCGTATCGAATCTAGCTGCTTATAATACGATTTTTAGTGCTCAATGTATCAAATAACACTACTTTATCTTACCAAACTACCTTATCTTATCTTACCAAATTGTCTTTAACTAGATTTGTCTCTTCTATAAGGATGTATTCTTCTCATTTCAAACTTATCTGTTTCTGTTTCATAAAAGCATATGAAAAGTTTTTTTCCTGGTAAAAAATGTACCTACGAGTATAACCAGATTTCACTTTTCGGTGTACATATTTTGTTTTGCCGTATATACAATCTGTTCATTTATTTTAAAATTCTGACGTGAGTGAAAGAAAGTGAACATTTTTATAATTACGGCCCAACAACTTTTTGAAATAGGGTGACAAAATCCTTGAACTTTTGGGGAAATCTAATTAGAATGCATAAAAAGCACAATGTAAACCCTTATTAAATATACAGATTGAGTAAACGGAAACATTGCTTTCAGCTACAAAAAAAAAAGTTTTTTTTTTTTAATAATAATATTAAAACTAAAGGACATTTCAACGAATCCAAATTATTGTCATAACTATTACCAGTTGTTTGAAAAATATAAACAAAATAAATTTACGCTCAAAAAACTTGAAAACTTGAAATAAAATATTCAGTCATTTTAAGCTATACCAAGAACGAAAAAAAAAACCGGAAGTAGCAAGATATCCGTTAATTCAATTAAAATAAAAACAAAAATCCTTTTCAAAGCTATAGTGGTATGTATATATACATTATACATATCTATGGCCAAAAGTCATAGTGGCTTAAGTGCTTTTAAGGCAAAATTGAGTTTTCAATAGAATTGATTTCATCGAAATTTTTCTTCAAGGCGGGTCGAAATATTAAAACTCCTCTACTAAAAACTTGCAATTTTGCAGATAAACTATTATTGGATGCGGCTACAGATATATAAATATATTTAAGCATAAATATTTTAATTGGTTTGTACTTTATGCATAAGAACAATTCAATGAAGAAATAGTTTTAATTGAAATAAATTTAGTGTTGGTTCAATCAACAACCACCGTAAGTCATTATGAGAGAAAGCAATTAAAGTGAGATACGCTAACTGTAAGTGTTAATGTATTCATTTTACGAAAATGCTTAAATTAAACACTTGCCAAATTAATCTATATTGAAGTATCCCGAGAAAACAACTTTCGGATAATCACTACACCCAAATGCTATAACAGTAATCGAACTGTGTGAAATAAATGATCAGTAGTTTTACGTCTTAGACTACTCAGCCACATAGACCTTGTAAGTAATATATAGTAAGTTGTTGTAAAACTGATACCAAACAATACCACAATCAACATAATCATCGGAGAATCCGGAGTCCGGACTATAAAAATAAAATAAACATTTTTTTCATTTCGAAAACGAATCATAATGCTTCATTACATCACAGCTTATATTTGTATAGTTTTTTCAACAATCTTATCAATTACGAAAAGTTTAACGAGATATGCAATTTTTGCAATAAAGGTAGCCAAAATAATAAATTTTTCTTTATAGATTATACAACCAGAGTGTGGTTCCCCCATTCACAGCAACATTGCTGAAAGTACCTATTAGCAGATTTTTTTTTTCCGAAAATAAAAAGAACACAAGATATTTCCAAACGCTACCAAATAGAATTCCACACCAAACGAAAATAAAAAACTTTTATAATAAATATATATTAAGAAAACTTTGAAAAGTTTAGACAATCCCAATTTATTCTATTAACTAGGCAATCCATAACAAAATGATTTAATAGCATATATACACAACACACACAGTTAGACATACATACACAATAGCCCACTTTTATTATCTTTATTTTCTATAGAAAATTAATAAATTTTGAGAAAAGTTTTAAAAAGTCAATATTAGATCGTATTGGATTTTATATGAAGCGGAACTATTTCATCCAATAACTGCCCAATCACATATCTAATATACAGAGAGAGAGAGATTGAGCGAGATAGAACAATTTCATTCCGATCCGTTTTCTTTTTTATGTTTTTTTCTTGTTATACTTATGTAATATGTATACATTATATTGAGAAGCTTTTCAATGAGTTTTCTTTAGTAAGTTGTTTTCTCAACAATTTTAGTATATATACATACATACAATACATAATGTATATTATACACATTAGTGCTTACGGGCAGACGAAGTAAATACAATGTAAACATATACATACAATAATGAGATAAGATACCTATGTGTGTTCGTGTGTGTGTGTTTTTATTTATACATAGTTAGATATGTCAGCAGTATAGTTATAGCATTGTTGCATTTTTCAAAACGATGCACTCACTACACTATCATTTGAATTATATTTATACTGACTGTAACAATTAGGTCAATATATGTAGGTATATATATTTATTTGTTCATCACAAAACCCAAAAAAATCAATCGTAAACATACTTTTTTTTATAAAATTGATTGATTTTAAAACAATTTACTGTAAACGACTCAAAAATTACTTAAATTCTATTGTCTTACGATAAATTACTTTACAGCAATTTGCTAACGATAAGTTATCCTTAAAGCTTACAGGCAAAATCTGCACATTATACGTTCAATCATAATTCTAATTGCAATTTACTAATTTATCAAACACCCTCAAATCTCAAGTAGGTATATACTGTAGTGAAGTAATTCCACTATATAAACTGTAAGTCTATTGAAAATTACTTAAAAAAATTTCATGGGTAATTTCTTAATGAAAGAGCAATAAGACAGCTGTTTACTAGAAATCTTATATGGATATGAGTAGCTTAAAATATTGGTAATGTTTAACTAGGTTAACTGAAGCAGAAAAAATTCAATAAACGATTAAAATAGCCCAAAATTAGCCCCCCAAAGCTATTTTGTTACCATTTTATTATTATTAGAAATTGATATAATAATGGTATTGAAGCATTATCATTATTATATAATTTTTTCTATAAACTCCAGAAGTACAAACTAAGCGTATACTAATTAGTAATTAATAATCATTACAATTGTTCGATGCCACATTTTCAGACCTATAAATAATGAAAAGATACATTTTTTTTGTGGGAATCAAACCCTCAACCTTTGTAGTTCATAGTATAGTGTTCATAATTTAGTATTTATTAGATTAATTCTGCAACCAACACTTAAATCGTTTCAAATAAAACTTACATGTGATATAAGCCATTTAATTGTATAATATTGAATTATTTCATTAACCACTTAGTTACAATATCAATAGTGAAATTAACCTTATTGCAACAAACTCACACAATTGTACAACATACTTTAATATCATTCATTTCATATACATACAATAAAATACACCACACCCATAAACCCAATCATGCAAATTCCCTTTCATTGGTTCATCTTTGTTTGATTGCATAATCAGATTACTTTTAATCGAAATATTGGTTACAAAATAACCTTAGAGAAATACTCATTGATGCGAATATCTTAACCGTCAATTATATTATATAATCCATGTAAATGAGTAGATATATAAGGTTCTTCATTTACACAATATTGTCAGATGCTAACATTTGAACTCCACAGCCACCCGTAATTAAAGGTTCCTTTTCGAATTATATGTAGCCTCGAAATTGTATCAATGATCTCCTTTCTCTGTTCCATCGTATTATATGTACAAATGGTTACATGATATGATAACAGTCTAAATTATCTGTTTTTGAATGTTTAGCACAGTTGAAGAATAATTTTCGGAAACTTTATGAATCGAACTGAATAATTTCATTAAAATTGTTTGAATTCCAAGGCGCACAATTGTAACTAAAACAAAATATTCAATGTTGAATTGTTTAACTTAAGAGTTGTTATACGAGACAATTGAACATTTGTTTTAATTCTTCATACAGAAATTGTTTTCAATTCTGTGTGTTGTTACGAAACAAAAGTGTTAAAGAACAGACACTTTCCAGCAAATACACACTGCGATACCGGAATAACCAAAGATGTCAGAACTTTCTTATGTATATAATTAAACTTCAAACTATAGAGAAAAAAAATTCTTAAGATTATTGCTTTTTGTTTGAATATGTTTTGTTAAAAAAGATAAAAAAAAATGTTTTTGTTTTTTTTTTTTGTTTTACTTTAATCAGTAGAATTTTATTTGTACCATGAGTTGAGGTTTAGTTTTATAACATTTTCATGAAGAAGTTGAGACAATGTAAAAAAAAGCTATAAGCACGTTAGATAGTAATTGAGATTAGTTTAAGTTAAGGTAAACGTGTACCTGCTAGAGAAATATAGGGTAAATGAACCAATGTTGTATGAGTATAAGTTTCCAGTAATGGAAAATAGAGTTCTTGAACTTTCAAATTGATTTATTGCTTCTATTCCTATAGAGTAACATCCCGGGTTACGTAACACGCGACTTACGTATAGTTATTTCGTGATAGTTTTTTCTTTGTTTTGTTCAATTTTGTTTTTGCTGACTAAATGGCTGCGTGGTTGCCTTTGGATGTCCATGGTTTAAACATGGATTGCACTTAAAAACTGTCTGAGACTTGATTTCACATAAAACTAAACTTGTTCTTTATTTACCGTTAAACTACAGTCAAAACGTTAAACGGAATCAAATTCGACTTACGTAAAAGTCAAGTTAGGTAAAGGTGTACGGAACGCATTACTTACGTAGCTCGGGGTGTCACTGTAATCAAAATTAAAGTATAGGTGATTGTGCGTGCATACATAACTATAGGAAATGATTGAGAATAACTGAGATTTGATTTCTAAGTCTACATTACATTATTAAACCAGATTTGTTTTTGTATTGTAATAAAATTTGTAGATCACTTTTTCCTATTTATATCACATATTTCCAATTATTGACCTATATTAATGGAAGCACTGAAATTATATCGACATGTGATCTCCCCTTTTTTTACTGACCATATATGAAAACAGTCTTTTCTGAAAGTGTGTCCAGGTAATTTAGAAAAGAATTAATTTGAACAGATAAATTGGTAAATGTATTCGAAGAGGGTCAAATTATTCTTATATCGAAGTAAAATTTTAATCCCTTGGGTATGTGGATAAGTCTTAACTATAAGATACGTTATCCACTATATCTAATTTTAGCCCTATAAAATCAATTGATTGATGAATTATAAATCATATTTAATCAATTTGAAATAATCCTACATAATTATATGAGGGCAATAATTCTTTGAAATTGCCCGTACAAAAGATGTATGTATGTTTAAGATATTAAAAAATCGAAATAGTAGCAGATTTTACTATGACCTAAAAATATTTAATTATTATTGAAGAATGTTTAATTAGATTTTGTTGATTTTTAGGGCAAATCGGACTGGAAAACACCCATTAGCTGCTTAATTACATTTACCGTATCGTTGTTTTTCCGAAAGGAACCCTCTTTTATTCTCTTACATAATATATAAACTAAAGGAAATTTTCTGAAATGTTCTTTTGTATATCTATAGAACGAGAGGATAGAAAAAAAAATAATAAAGCACAACATTTCCGTTTTAAATTAAAAGTTTTCATTCTATTTGTATCAAATACATCATTTCAAATAAAAGCAAATATAATCTGTGAAAATCGTTCATCAAGCTAAGAGATTCCCAATAAATTATTCACGTTAATATTGCTAACTGTGATGAAAAAACAAGCAATAATTAATTAAAGTCACATTTCTCTCCCGAATATAAAATACCTACCCACCTACTGTCAGCCATCAAGTTAGCTTCTCTGAATTGGAAAGCGTAAGATAAAAAAATATCCCTATCGTTGAATTTTTCATTATTTGAATCATTTCTGTATTAAGATATCACAAAATAAAACTCATTTACAAATATTTCCATTAGAATCTTATATACCCCCATCAACCAACCAACCGTCTTGGGTTTGAAGTTTTTTTTTTTTTTTTTTTTTTGAAGAGGAATCAGTCTATGAATACAAACAAAGTCGAATGGAGTTTTTATCGTTTATTTTCATATTATTGAGTCTGATTCAATCTCGCTGGTAGATGTTTTTTTAGGATTTAGATTTCAATATTATCGATATACAAGGAAATTGAAGAAAACTACTATTTTCCAATGGAATTTCATCGTTGATTTTTTTAATAAGTCTGTTTTTGTCTGCATTTGTCGTATATTTAAAGCCGCTACGCTACCGCTATGGTTGTACACGAACACGAGAGATAAACTTCAACTTATGTCACTTATAAAATACTAAACGGAACAAGAAATTGCATATTGATTTAAACCAGGCACAATATGTTCTAAATTGAATTTTTTTCCTTCAGGCAAGGGTGGCAGTAGAAACAATTTATCGTATTTATAGAAACCATCATGGGGAAAATTTGTTTTCTCAATTTGAATTTTTGTTAAAAGGGAAAAAAGAAAAAAAAAAGATTTTCTTATTACGTTCTCGACACCTGGTTATACTTAAATTGAAGTGCATTAATAGCAATCAAGATTCCCAATATTGTATATTTGAAGAAATTAAATGAGAAATATTTATGGCTTTGTTCTGGCATATTGCTGTTATTTAAAATGAAGCGAGGAAGTAATAAAAGTTAATTTTAAACTTTTTTCTTTTTGTAAAGCCTCAAGCAGTTTTTTTGTTTATTGAAATAAAAGCAAATAATAAGACTTCTGAAATTTGTATCTTGATCGATATTTTATGCCCGTTCATAGCCAAAGTTAAAGGAAAAATATTGGTTAGAGTTGAAAAACCAATTTTTTTTTTACATTTTTTTTAATTTGAAAAAGTATTCAGTTAACATAGCTAATAGCTATTTGTGTAGGGTAGTGTTTCCACCGCAACTACCTCTATGGTTTCCTATACAAAAAAAAGCAAAGGCCATCTCCTGTAAATATTTTTAAGCGTGTCCGAGCCTTTTAATGTGTGTGATATTTTTCTCTTTCACTATCTCCTGCTAATACTGTATAAGAAGTGGTTGACAACGCTTGCGTTTCCCAAGCGCAACTCACACATTAACGCGTCGTATACAAATTTTCCAAGAAATTGGCTTTTTTTTAAAATTATCGCAGAGTTGCCCTACAAAACTTTATAACTGTAAAATCAATTTTGTACGATTTGTACATATCTATACATATTTTCAAAAATGATTAAAAAGTTGAAAAACCACTGTTTTATATACATACTGAATGAAAATTAGAAATACTAATACATACATATATTAGTGCAATTCAATTTGGAAATGGCATACCCTCATATATGGTGGTAGTTAGCTAACACTCTACAGATTAGAATTAGATATTTCTTTACTATTTTTAGCAAATAGCTTGATTTTACTGACATTTGCTTACGGCCGTTTAAATATATATGTAGGTATGTATAAACCTAAAGATACATATGTACTTTTGTTTATGTAAATTTAATTTATTTCTTTTATAGCAATTTTGATCCATTTTTAAATCCTATATAATTTTAATATTTTAAAATATAATCGTTCTAACCTATCTATAGTACATACAAAGCTTATAACTTACTTCCCTAATCATCGAATACAATCGAATGTAATTTAGCTTGATTACATTTCTTTTTCTTCGTTTTTCTACTCAATTTTCCTCGATACCCTCATATATCTTTTGATGATATGCCCAAATTCCAATATATTTACATCTGGTGCGCCTAATATTACTTTTGTTGACTTTTTATGGCTTTAGTAAAACCGGGAACGCCTTATTTACCGACGGTTTGTTTTCCTAGCAAACTTATTTTTTATTGTGATCTATCTGAGTTCATCGTTACAGAAATTTATATAGAAAAAAAAGTTTTGGACATATAAAAAATTTCTCTTCTTATTTTTGGTTTTTTTTTTTTTTACAATTCCGTGAATTTATTCGTATAAATTTTAACTGACATCACAATGAATGACAATAGTTATTTAATTACATGCCCGGTAGCATTTTCACTTAATCACCCAGGACTTTTTTGTAACAATATAATAAAGATGTCTTTGAACATTTTATCCACAGAGATTTTCGTTTTACTTCTCAGTATTTTGTCACAATCAATCACTGTTTCTTAATCAAGTAGATGGAATGCCAAATGTACAAGTATGACTGGATAGAAAAGGTTTGTATTTAGCCTGTCTCTTTTATAACTGAGAGTAGAAAAAAAAACCGGGTTGTTTTTACACTGACATTTAAGGCTCCCCAACCAATTTAAAGTGTATTAGACTGATTAGACTGTTTCAATTATCTTTTCTTATTATCAAGAATGTATAATTTCTACATATTATATAATATAAGATAGCTTTGAAACATTCAACATAATTGGAATGCATATAAATTTGTTTATTAATTATGTCAACGCACATATATCACCTTCCTGTCAACGGCATTCAATAGAAGGTAATTAAATTTGAACACTTGATTAACCTTGTATTCAGTAATATTCAAGGAAGCTAGAATTTACCTTATTGTTTGTTCAATAACAATGAGGTACGAATATGTACAAGATGGGAGAGAATGAACTTCATTCCATAATGGCATTATTTCTATTAATTATACATCAGTTCATTGAATTGGCATAAAACTAATCAGAAAAAATTTTAAAGTAAATTTTATATAAAAGGTAGGTGGGTACGCTATGTAAAACTATTCAAGAACCATCAACCAAAGAGATTTATGCCCTTTATATAATATTAGGTTAAATCATTTCAAATATTATTTTTAATTAATTAATACCTAATAAATAAAGTATATACTCGTACATATGTATGTATGTACTTGTACATATGTCGAACGATCTTTTTTGCTTGCTAATTAAGAACTTAATATTTTCCTAGGCTCAATACGCTCCGACTCTACCTATACAATATATGTATCTACAATTCTACATATAGAAATGTTGCCAAAAATATGTTTTTATTTCATGTAAAACCACTCGGACATAATGAACATAAACGATTCCAGGACAAAATTCCAAAGTTTATTAGTCTATAAACAAGACGCACAAAATATTCCGGAGCAAGCCGTCGCACATACATTTTTTACTTCCATACTGTACTATATGAAATTGGTTAAAATATATCTAGGGTGTTTGGGATTGCAAACCAATTTTTTTTCATACTAAACAACAAAATTTCGAAAAAAATTATGAATACGAAAAAGATCTTATTTATTGTAGTGCACATGAAGGTGTAACAGATTATAGCAAATTGTTAACCCTTATAGGACTCCACATACGAAATTACAATAAAATGGCAATTTTCTCTCAATTCTTCTATGAAATTAAGAACAAATTTTTTTAATCAATCGTTAACCCTTATAGGACCCATCATACAAAATTACTATAAAGTATTCATTTTCTCCCAATTCTTACATGAAATTTGAAAAGGGTGGAAGCAGGGTAGGGAAAGGATAAGGAGGAGTAGTTTAGTATGAAAGCGGCGTAGCTATACTTAGCAACCTTTTTTATCGCTATTATGAAAAAGGATGATTTTGTTACCCTCACAAAATATGAGCTTTAATGTGTTGCAATTCCACTTTTAACTTGTGCTTTTTATGTTTCTGTCCATCCACAAAAAATGAATTTATTTCATTTTTTATTTTATTGCAAACAGTATTTGCTTTAAATCTGGATCTGTTATTTTAAACTTTGTTACTATTATAGTAACTCAATCTAAAAAAAAAAAAACAATTGAATTAACAATGTATCAATTTGTCAGTGCTAAATATGTATGTTATTGCTAATTGTACAATGTACATTCTACAGTTCTATACATTTAAATAACTACTATCGATGGTAGTTAGTATGTAATTTGATTGACTAATTTATCGCATATTTATTGTGTTGTGTACATGTTTTGTGTAATAAATATTTTAGAAATTGATCATAACTGTATAACATTTAACACCCATTCCCAATCCTAATAATGACTACCTTAAAATATATGTGTGAAATATCAACAAGTGCTTAAACATTAAATCTACGTTCCAGATGGAAATTTTTCGGATTTCCCATATATTCAGTATTTAACACGTAAGTTTAACTATAACTAAGTACATAATTTGGTAAAATATTTTCTATTTTTTTTCAGGTGTACTTATAACATTATTTTCCTAATTGAGTTTATTTTTAATTAGTTTGTTTTTATACGTATCTTCAGTTTTTCACGGTTGACATTTTTATTCATTGAAAACCAATTGCTTATGACTGAGTGAGGAAAAAATGTGTTTTCCAAAAATTGTTTTTCAATAGATTAAATTCCAAAGAAATTATTTATTAAAGTGGGAATTCAATAATTAACGGGAAGGCATGCAGTTGTTTTAAATCTTCTTTCAATACCTACCTAAACTAACACAATAGCTGAATAAATAATAACATATTTGTCTCTATTGATGACTGGCGTGCCCCCTCAAACAACACAACACCGTGACTATTTGTTTTTAATTAAAATTTTCGTTTGTTTTATTTTAGATCCACCCGAGATCGTAAAGCGGCCAGCTAATCAAGGCGTCAAAGTTGGCGGAGTTGCAAGTTTTTTTTGTTCAGCACGAGGAGATCCACAACCAACTATCGGTTGGCGCAAAAATGGCAAAAAGGTTCCCGGAACACAAAGTCGTTATTCGGTGACAGAGTTTAATGGTATGTCAATATTGAGAATTGAACCAGTAAGAGCTGGACGTGATGATGCACCGTATGAATGTGTAGCTGAAAATGGTGTAGCTGATGCAGTTTCGGCAGAAGCAACATTAACTGTGTATGAAGGTAAGTGATGACTTTTTATTTCAATTATATATAGGTATAGAGAATATAGAGAATATCCGTATCTATTTTGTCAGTACAACAAATATATATTGATTAAATTGAATAAATGGTGCCCACTGTACCACAGCCTCCTCTATATCTTGTCCGATTTGCTCCGAAAACCATCTTTTATCACTTACTCTAACACTACATGATGACCTGTCAAAATTTAAGCTTTCTAGCTTCACTCGTTTAGCCGAAATTTCGATCATAAACAGACGGACATGGATATTTCAACTTAAGATTTCATGAGAAAGGCAATGGCGTTACATTTTTTTTCTACGATAAATATTTAGGGACGTTACAAACTCTGTACCAAAGTAATAATACCCTTTGATTAACATCATACGGGTATGATTATGATGAACATATTTTGCCATAGGTTACGTGTTCGTATTCTATTAACATTACCAACAACTGAAAATTAATTCTAAAGAACCAGATTATACGAGTGTATACATTGTACAATGCCATTGCGTAATGTATGATCTTTATTTCAGAGGCTTTTTATGTTCTGGTTTATGATTATAAGAAGAATGCTATATGGAATGCATACTTAAATGACATGGTATTCCATTGCATTTCCCATTACATCTACTTTCTCCTTTGTATTATTTTTAATTATATAGCATAAGAAAATTCTTTTTTTTACATACTAAATACATGTTACGGTATAGTTTTAGCAATATATGTAGTTTGTAAACTCCAATTATCCTTTTTCAGTTTTTATGTATTATAGAATATTTTGAAGAGATATAAATTTATACATAATTTTAAGAAAGAAAAACTGAAACAAACACAGTTTTTCATTTATGAAACAAAAACTATAATAATTCACATATTTACTGTTAATATTAAGTCGTTAATTGGGTTTGGGTAGACTTTTCTTCTTCCATTGGATAAGACAGGAGTGAATATAACAATTTTTGGTATGATGGAATAGGAAAAGTCTGTTCTTCATCCAATAAATCCAATAAACCACTCAATGTTAACTTACCATTACAAACATAATGTTATGGCCGCGTCAAGGTAGGTAAATAACATTTTATTGAATTAGTGATACATATTATAAGAAAATATTGGCAATAAAAACTAAAAAAACAATTGCATTCATCGATTCTAGCTATGTCGTCCATATCAAATAGGAAAAGTTCGTAATTTTCGACTTTTTCATACAAAATATGCAAAATTGCTATTTTGCACATAATATTTTAACTTTAACCCAAAGATGCATATGCGAGGTTTTTTTTGGTACTCCACACAAACTCATTTTTATATCACTTTTATTTCATTTAAAATCAGAGAAAAATGAACAATTTTATCTAAAATAATGTAGAGTCTTGTAATACCCCACATATGCATTTGAGTATAAAAAAAGTCATATGCTTCCTAAAGTTACGTGCTTTAACTCATATATATAATTTTTGAAGGTGTTTGATGACAGTGTATTGTACCCTCGCTTAACATAGATTAATTTGCATTAACTTATGCCTAACTACTACAAGGATACATACTATGTAATGTACAAACGTAGCATTAGCAATACGTTCAGGAAAAACAGCATATTCATACATTCATTTATTTGAAAGTTCTGGAAAAGATTCAAGCGCATTACAGCTTTATGTATGTACTCCTTTATATTTATACATACATACACAGTATATAGAGATATCATATTTAACAAA
This sequence comes from Platyura marginata, assembly GCA_026745375.1. Taxonomy (NCBI): domain Eukaryota; kingdom Metazoa; phylum Arthropoda; class Insecta; order Diptera; family Keroplatidae; genus Platyura; species Platyura marginata. The sequence continues at coordinate 4,051 of JANSTT010015630.1, read as the reverse complement.
AGCCAAAAAGATGAAATAACATTAGAAATGCAAGTACTCTTTTTACTAGATTGTACTGTAGACCATAGATATAAATATTGTGCATGTATGTATATTTGTATTATATATGTATAATCCTGGTTGAGTTTAGAATTTTCATTAATTATTCACCCCTGCACTTTGACTTTACAAAGTTATCATATTTTCTAGATGCAAACGATTTCAAGACATCCATTTTGTGCAGACCAAAATTTCAAAAGTTTGTGTATTTCGTGAAAATTTAAAATGCTCTTCGTAGAAGAGTTTTGGTATTGCATAAACATAAGTCAATTTTCAAAAGAAAAGTTTTTTTTTATCTGTTGATTGTTCTTGTAATTTGTTCTTTCAGTAGGTACTTAAGTTTAAAATTTAGATTAATTTTGTAAATTAATACAATAAAGTGATTTGAAGTTTGTTTTTTATATAATATTTCTTGAAAAAAATAAATAATAATAGTATATGTATTAGAAGATGTACTCGTATATACTATAACATATATAGTATAAAATAAATTATAAAAAATTGAAATACCGACAAAAAGTAACCCTTTTCTATAAAAAAAAATAAAAACGTAATTTGTATAACTTAAGTGTACAACTGTACAACAGAAGAAAAGTATACTACTGTTTCATAAATTTATAAAAGTAACTTCTTAATCATCAAAGCGCTGCACAATTTCGTATAGTATACAATATACAAGTACTTAGCTGAAGTCAGAAACAAATTTTATTTATATTTCCAGGAACATACTTCAAAAGCTTTTCTGAAGGAGACTCAAACTTTTTAAAATATAAAATATTTTGTAGGTACCTAAAAGTTATATACATACAAAATACATAGGTATTAGGTAGTTTGTAGTTATTTATAGCTGAAATTTTTATTGAAGATTTGAAGTTACTTATATGCACGTACTTATGTACAACATGTATACAATACATGAACAAATAGATTATATTTTTCAATAAACTTTGCTGGATGGGTTTGGGTATAGGTACATTAATCAATTAATGTATGACGTACATTACAAATGGGATCTGGAATAGATAGACAAATTCGGAAAAATATACCGGTTTTGTATAGAGCTTTTATACGGCATCTATCAAAGCAGGCATTATTCTAGTGAGTTCCACAAAACCGAGATGTTTACAAAAGATAGATATACGCATAACCTTAATTTCCATGGCTCTATTCACTATTGCTGCTGCTTTTCTCCAGGGGCTTTACTATTTGACTATTTGATTTTTGCTGGCCATTGATTTAGCACCTTTCTTGCAACCATTTGTATCTGCTATGATGTTCGCACAAACGAACTAACGATGCCGTTGTAAATATTTTGAAGTTTTTATAAATATGGATTCAATTGGTCATTATACATAGTAGGTAATGATTGGTTCTGATACCAGCAACTACAATGGTCAATTAACCCTTATAGGGACGGCAAGTTTCTAAAGTGACAGGTAACCTGCCCCTACTCTCACATCATCTCATTCTTGACCTATCTATACATACATGTCTTAACTGTTTCAAAAATATTTTTGGACAATCCTCTTTCGGATATAGTGTACGTTGCGTACCAAAAATATAATACTCTTTGATTACCATCATTATTATTTTTATTATTATTATTATTATTTCTAATACTAATTTTTTAATTTCTGTGTAAATAAATAATTATTAAATAAAATTAATATTCATTAGGATATCAGATAATTGTTTCTATTATTGTAAATTGTTGACATTAAACTAATACGGAGAAGCAATAAAATTGTAGTTACAATACATACTTATATGCTTATATCCGTTACAATAGATTATATCCGTTCTGAAGAAACAATGCCTGCCCCTGGTATACGACTTTTCTCAATAACAAACTTTTACTGCTCACTCTCATCTTAGCCTAAGAACTTATATAAAGTTAAAATGAATATGCAAAACTATTATTTAATAACTACTTTAACACCCATTACAATAATAAATTAATTTGTACTCTTAAACTTTATTTTCACAGTCAATTTCTATGTTGATTAAATATTTGATAAAGAAAGAAAGCTTAAAAGAATCTCCTTACTAAATGTATGTACATAGAGGTATATAGTTAATAATATTCAAAGTATATATAAATCAAATTCACTGATGTGCACCTGCGTTCAACTAGCTGATTTATTTTTTATAATATAGCTAAAGTAAAGTCTGTGTGCTAGCATAAATCAACAATTTATTTTTTTTTTTTTTTTTTTTATTTTTTGTTCAACATAACTGAAATCAAATATTTAAAAATGCAAAACTCCATAAAACATCCATCACAAAATTAGACATTTGCCATACATATAGTAGTGTTCACATTTGTTGCAGCGTGACAAATTGCTCTACCCCAACCATAGAGTTCCCAAATGATTGCACGACTAGAACATTACGACATTTCACATACATACCAAAGAGTTAGATTGATAAGCACGAGTTGTGTACTCAATAATTTACCATACACAGGCGGAAACAAAGCAGTTTTTAATATTGTTGTAATTAACATTTTCCTCGCATTTTCCCAAGTAAATATGTGTGTGTGAATGTTTGAATTTGTTTTCTTTATTTAAATAGATTATGCTTCTTTTTTTTTGTTTGTTTGTTTTGAACACACTACTAACTATACTATAGTGTTCGTTTAATTTATAGTTCACGTTCACCGTATGAATGCATTGAAATAAATGACACATTAAGAATTTACTTATTCAAAAAAGGAGAAATTTTAATTCAAATCAAATTTCGTTTAACGATATACGCCATCATTTTATTGCCAACATATTTACTTAGTTTATTACTAATAGTAGAGAGCAATTCTATACTTAGGTATTTTAGACGAACATTTATATCGAAATTAATATTTAGCTTTCACACTATACATATTAATAAAAAAATTTAAATTATTTTTGGATATTGCAAATTTAATCATGATCTACTTTCTACTAGGTATTTCCGTAATTATATATTTGGTGAAAAGAACATTACTACTTGAACGGAATAAATAATGAAATCGGTTATGATAAAGCAAAGGACCACATGATAATATTGATGATGAAACTCAGTGAACATGAACTGAATGAACATGATGAATTGATTCATAACAAAAAGGGTCATACTGAAACCAATATTACGATAAAATCAAATATGTATATTGTATACCTTTGTACGTACATCGTACATATCAACTCTCTATCTATACCTAATATTCTAATATTGATTTAACTTATGGTTTCTTAACCGGTCACCACATGCTAATGACTTATCTCTGTATTAAGATACAAATTAACGTTGAATATTGTTTGTATTACAAATTCGTTTCAAACAATATAACTTTTCTAAAAATTTTATTAATAATTCGACCATTTTTTTATTGAAGTGTTGTAAATTATATATGTACATATGTCTCCAATATGATTACATTTATTTATAAATAGAGCAAATTGAGAGTAATGATAGATAAATTTGATCCTTTGAAAAATCAACTGTTTTTACACCGACTTAGAATCGTTACGGAGAATCAACACGGAGAACTCGAGATATTTCAGTTTAAATGTATTAAATAATGAGATATTTAGTGGAATTTTAAATGACCTTTAATCGAAACTTGTATATTACTATCTTGTGCATCTTATTTTAAATCGTTGTTTGCCTGCGATTTAAATCATTTAATCATAAATCAAAAAAAAATTATTAAAATCAACGTGAACTTGTACGTTGGTTTGCATTAGTAGATAAATAATGTACCTATATGTATGTACAGTACATACATTCATATAAGTTATTCATACATACAACATTATTAGGTTTTCACATAATTTTCCGTTTCAACTCCATTTGAAAATATTTACTTAAGTAATAAGAACATTTTAGTATATTATACAGGTATTTATTATATAATATGTAATATCTTAATTACATTGTATATGTACATTGTACATTGTACTTGTACAGTACAGTAGATATATCTATAAGTAAACCTACATATAAATTATATCAATACATATACATATACATA